>JBBFKN010000017.1:3062901-3215579 GCA_039654755.1 Calcarius lapponicus | reverse complement strand
GGGACACCAGGCACCCTCTGGGCTCCTGCCAGCCTTACACATTCTGTAATTTCTGTCCACAGACATCTTTTATGAAAAATTCTTTCCTTAGGATTTTTTCCTCCTGAGAAGTCTGAGAGGCCTCAGGAACAAAATGCAAACAATGGTTATCTGCTGCTGTGGATGCAACAGGTGCATCTGGGATTGGCCCATGTTGGTTGTTTGTAATTAATGGCCAATCACAGTCAGCTGGCTCAGACAGAGAGCCAAGCCACAAACCTTTGTTATCAATCTCTTCTTATTCTATTCTTGGCCAGCCTTCTTGATTAAATCCTTTCTTCTTCAATTCTTTTTAGTAATAGTTTTAATATAATATTTATCATAAAATAAATTAAATCAAGCCTTCTGAAACATGGAGGTCAGATCCCTCATCCCATTCCCTCATCCAAGAACCCCTGTGAACACCGTCACAGTAATTCTGTGGTTTTGGGGTGATGCAGAAGACCACTTGAATCTGTTGTGAGGGAAATTGCCCTTGTTTTTCCAGTGCTTGGAGCTAGAATTTACCATTGGCAATGCTATCCATCACTTCAAAGTACCTTTGAAAAAACTCAATTCTGCCTGCAGTCATGTCTGGAACTCGTCATCCTTCTAGAATGTGTTTTGTCTGTCTGAGGAAGGGGAGGCACAGCACTGCTGTCCTGTGAGTACCAGTGAGGAGCAGATCGGGAGTCCTCTGGAAGAGCAGTTAAAGACAAAGCAGGGGCTAAGAGGAGGCAAGCTTTACAAGGGGAAGAAAAGTAGTTTGTCCTTGTTTATCTGCAGGAGATACAACAAGGATGTTTAGGCTTTATGCTGCAGCCAAGGAGAGCAGATTGCTGCTGGGAGGAATAAATGGAATAAATGGCGAGGCCTGGATCAGGCAGCTTTGGGAAGCCCTGCAGCTGGGGCAGTGCCTTTGTTTGCAGTAAAGGCAGAAAAATACATAAAGAAAGGCTTCATAAAATCAATCTGGCTCTCCTGGAGTCAGTGGCTATCCTTGTCATGCTAGCCCTTTGCAAGTTCCCCATGTGAAAGCAATCCTGGTATGAGCAGTCCATTAACACAACAATCTATTCCTGGGTAAATAACAACTTGTACCTGTATAAACTGTTTTACAGATAGAAAAAAGACAACTATATTCTCACAAACAACTTTTCCTGCACGTACTCACGAGAGTTTGAGTGACCAATCAATACAGGGGTAACAACTTGTTACTGACCAATAATTAATTAACAAGAAAGCTCCTGACCAATTGAGAGTCCCCGCAGGAGGTCTGTAAAAACTGTAATAATAAAGGAGTTACGTGAATAAAGGAAAGGCCTTTTCCACATTGAGAATATTGGAGTCCATGTGATTTTATTCCATGGTGTCTTGGAAACATTACAGTGGGATTACAGTCAAATGACAAGGGCCATTGATGATATGATGTTTTGAAAACCCTTCCTAGCCTGTAAGACTGGATCACTCATGCTTGGAGTCACAGGTCAGCTTCTTCCTTCTAGGATTGGTCTCCTTTCACATACTGAAAATGCATTTTACACATCAATTCCGGGTAGAGATTTATCCCCAGGGTGATTAATACAGGCTAAATTCAGTCACCTAAATTGAAAGGAGCATGGAGCATGCTGGATTAGGGGCCAGGTAGCTCAGAAGGATTTTTTTGAAGGATTGTTCTTCAAGTGATTCCTTCAATTATTTGAAGGATGTCTATTTTTTTTTTAATGTTTGAATAGAAACTTGGGACTTGGACTCTCCATCTGGTTTTGGCCTGCCTATCAGTGTGAGCTACCACTGAGCACAGCAGTGAGCTCCCTACACCAAAATTAGCTGAGGTCAAGCTGGGGACTTTCTTCTTCCATTATCACAAGCAGTCTAATCTTTTAACTACCAATAAAAGAGAGAATCCACAATGAAAAGCATTTTGTTTTCTTTAGGCTTTTAACTGGAATGATAAATAATCTTTACAAAGTGATAACAGAAACCCAAATCTTGTTGATTTATTTAGAAGTGACTGCAGGAAATTTGAGATATCCTGAAGGTCTGTTCATACCAAGCTCTGAGTATTCTCTTCCCCTGCAGGTGAGTGAGCAGTGATACACCTTGCAGGAAAGGTTTGGGTATCTCAGTAACAAGGTGGGTGTGAGGAGGAGCCTTGCTTGGAACTACTTAGCATGCTCTAGGGTAGGAACTGAAAGAAATCAAGAGTTGTTTACGTGTATCTGTCAAATGTGGATCAATGGCTTATTAATCCATGCCAGCCTCACTAAAATTAACAGTGTCTGAAAGAATAATGACCTTTTATGGTGATGGATAAATCCAGCTAGAGTAAGACATTATTAGAGAACCTGGGACTGTAGGGGAAGTAGCTCATCTTGAAAGGGAAGGCTGTTGTCAGCAAATGCTTTTGCAGGCAGTTATGCAAGTTGAATTTCTGTGCAGAGAAAGGGCAGGAACATCAGCTGACCTCTACCTGGCAATAGCTGTGTGGACTTCAGGGAGATGCAGGGATTTCCATCTGCCTGAAGATCCAGGTATTGTATTTGTGGGGATGCCCCAACGAAGGCAGGATGATGAATCTGACTCCATGTTCTGCAGAAGGCTAATTTATTATTTTTATATGTATACTAGTATTATATTAAAGAATATTCTAACTAAAGAATACAGGAAGGATACTTACTCACAATGCTAAAAAGATAATAATGAAAACCCCTTGACTTCCTCCAGAGTCTGACACAGCTTGGCCTGATTGGCCAAAGAGTGAAAACAAACTCACTAGCAGAATGCCAATGAAACAATCACCTGTGGGTAAACAATCATCCCAAACACATTCCCACATGAGCACAACAAGTGAGAACGCAAATGAGATAAGAATTGTTTTCCTTTTCTCTGAGGCTCCTCAGCTTCCCAGGAGAAAATCCTAGGTGAAAGGGATTTTTCGAAAATATCAATGTTACAATCCAGGTCTGAGGCCAAAGATGGAGATCGAGTCCATGAAGAGACTTGTGTGATTCCAGTGGACTGATATTTGCATTCCTCTAAACTCCCACAGCTCAGCCTCTGCCCCCAGTGTTCCTGAGGTGTGAATATTGCTGTCCTGGGACTGGAGACTGCAGGACCCTCCCTGGAACATGCTCATCTCCCTGGAGGTGCTTTATTCATGTGTTCTGTGCTGGCCTGATATCCACCTGGCTGTGTGTATTGAAAGGCAGGAGATCAAAGGAATGAAAGTAGCGTCCCCTCTCTGTCACTTTCAATGATATGAGAAATTAGGAATAATATTATTTAATTGTCTGTATCCCCATACTGAGGTTGATATTGAGTAAATCAGGGGGCTCAATATAATTAGACTAACAGGTGGGGCAAGAAAGAAGCTCTTCCTCAGATCTCTAATAGAATTCTTTATTGGTTTATCCCCATGGAGATGTTAAAGCTCCCCACTGTCTTGGTTTGGAAGGCCAGGTGTCCTTCTAAGGAAGGCAGGAGCCTCCCCTGAAATGGCCCTCCCTCTGAATTGCTATAAATTTTAAATAAGGGGGTCTCCAGGCAAAAAAAAAAAAAAACAAAACCCAACAAAAAACGGGGAGCCAGGAATAACAGTTCCTTACAGGGAAGAAAATAAAAGATAAAAAACCAATGCAGTACACTAGAACAACACTGCCAGAGTCAGAACCCAGCCTGACACCCTGTGGGTCAGGGTGCCACAGCCCCCATTGGAATAGTGGCTCAGCCCTCCAGCAGTGTCAGGGTGTGGCTCTGCTGGAGCAGGGATCCTGGAGAAGGGTGCAGGTCTTGGGCCTTTCAGAAGATCCAGGGGAAGAAGAGGCAAGCTGCTGTTCCTCTGGGGAATCCAGTGGAGAAGCCCGTGCTGGTGTTCACAGAATCTCCAGAGTATATCCAGGTAGGAATGCTTGGCTCCTCCCTCTGGCCTCACATCTCCCAGTGGATGCTGTAGTACTTATCAGCCATGCAGTGACATCAATGGCTGTTATCAGCAGACGTCCCCCAGAGGGAGGATAGGATGTGGAAGAGATAAGGAAAACTGCCCACCTGACAGAAGACCAACAGCCCTACAGGTGACAAATAGAATTCATCTTGCCTTGCAATCTGGGACACCCACGTATAACTTAATTGTGCAAGAATGGCCACTACCAGAGCAGACATTCTCCTCTCCAGAAACATGACCTGGTTTGGGGGTGACACATGAATATATGTGGACATTTCTTTTTTCCCCTGTGGGTTTTCAGGATTCTGGATTGGCTGTGGCTGTGAAAAGGAGGTGCAGTGCCTTTCCTGGCCAGTCCCAGCTCTCTGCTGTACAGCAGGAGGACAGTCCCTTGTGATGTATTTGGTAAAGAGAGGCTGGGAACCCCTCTGAGTTCCTGGGCTAAGTTATGAGTAGAAGAATATGTGCAAGGGCTTTTATTTTCTAGAAGCTGCACTCCCATGAAGACAACTGAGAGTTATTCTTCAGGGGCCTCTAGTATTCAGATCACAGCTCCTTGCAGACAGGTCTGTTGTTTGCTGTATTACCTTAGTTTACAAAACCTTTCACTAGCATTTTACAAACAGCCTGGTGATTTATTAAGTGCCCATTACCCTTAAGACAAAACCTTTAGAGGCTGTGATGCTAGAGGCATGAGCATTGTAAACTTAAAAATCTTAGGTAAGAGTCCTTAGGCTCAGTCAGATCACCTATTGTGCTTGTGATTAGCAGTGACAAACCTTGTGGGCTGTTCTCTCCACCCCCAAAACCTGCTGCACACCTCTTCTACCAAAAGCCACTGGATCTGTAGATCTCTCCCTTTAATTAGCTGTGTATTAATAAACCCATTTGTTCCAGTAATCCCCACACACATAGTGCAAGTGATTCATTAGCACAGGAAGAGACAATTTAGATTTTCTCAGATAATAGCAGCTGTCACTAATCAAATTAAAGGAGGAAATGCATATCTAAAATTGGACAAAGCTGGTGTGGCCAGGAGGAAGGTGACAGGCTGGTGTGAAGGACTTCAGCACAGCTGAAAGGGCAGAGGAAATACCCAGGGGCACCAGCAGCTCCTCACCAAAAGAATTGTCCCAGTTCAGGACAGACCTGTCCCCATGTCTAGAGCTGAGTGCTCCTTGCTGACATGCACACCTTCAGTGGGGCTTTTGAAAGGTGCAAAAATAGTTTTGTGCACCACAGTACTTGGTGCAAAACCTCCTCTCAGTTAGGGTTTGAACCAAGCTAAAAAAAAGCTTTAAGGAAAGGGATCTGTTCTCCAGGCACACAGTGGGAACCCTCATCTTACCCTGCAGTCCAGAGTATTGTAAGAGAAAAGCTCTAGTTCTGTTTGCTGTGCATCAGAAAACCTCCTTGGGTCGTCCTAGGAGAAAAAGTCTGCGCAGATGAGCACAGAGATGTGACCTGCCTTGGCTGCTGTCACTTGCAGTGTTTCACAGTGGGGTTTACCAGTACCATTTTTAAGACATTTTCATTGTATGCAGAAGAATTAAATCAATACTGGTCATTTCACATTGTATACTGCATCAAACATAAAGAGCTTATAAAGACTGCAGAGTTTACTGTACATGGTTGTCAGCTTTGCCAGCACTAAATCCAAATCCTTTTATGTTCTTAGCCAGAGAACCTCAGGCATTATTAACTGTCTAAAATATGTTCTGAAAATCTGTGCTGTGATGTGCTCCTCCGTTCTGGTCGGCAAACACAGCAGTGGGAGAACTCAGGCCTGGGACAGGACTTTCCTCTCCCCGCAGGACAGCAGAACTGGTGAGTGGAACTCATCACTGGACTGTGAAAAACAGAATATTCTTCAAACTGAGGTAGAATTTAGTTTTTTATCCCGCGTAAAACCATGATGGGCAGAGGGCTCATGACCGCTTGGATATTCTGCTATGAGTGAAACATTTCCCCCGTGGCGTTGGGAATACCTGGTTCTGGAATGCCAACTGACCTTTTTCAGAAGGAAACCATTTTCACAGCAGCTGTGGTGGTTGGTATTTTCCACCAATCCTAATAAGAAAACTAATGGAAACAATAATTGCACTGGGTGAATTAATGTTGATTATGTCAATAAGCTGCAGTAAAAATGTTTAATCACTTTCCCTCCACTCCTTAACTGATTTTTTTGAACTGTAACTGTCAGTAAAGACCTATGCAGTATCCACTGACATGTGAAAGCTTTTTAACAGTAGCTGGTGCTGTATTAGTTCCTAAATAAACCTCTATACATCACAATGAAAAGGGACTGTGACTAAGTATATTAAATGGAACTCATAATAAACACATTTCCCTGAACTAATATTAGAGGATCAAAATGCATCAGGTTCCTAGTATTAGGCCACTGAGCCAGGAGAGGGAATGGAATTGCAACATCTCTTTCTGTCATTTCTACATGGGAGTGAGAGGAGATGCTTCTCATTATAGGTGCTTTAGGTCATGGATTAAAAAAACACCTTCTGTGGATTGCCCTTGAACTCTGTCCTCCTTCGTCAATTAGCAGAACTCAGTGAAAGAGAAATGCAGCTCCACAGCTTGCCCTGCAAACTGTTACAAGCTCAAGCTCTAATCCTGCCATCAGGAGGGGTTTGAAAAGTTTAAATCAATTGTCTGTGGAAAATCAATTATGGAGCAGACAAGTTTGCCTTTGTGGCAAGTGGAACTGATTGGGCTGTGGAGTGCTTTCTCTGCAGAAAGTTCTGTTTGAGGTCTGTGGCAGCAAATATTGGGAGAGAAACCAACAACATTGTACTTCTTGATCAGCAAAGGGAACAGGCAGGGCTGCTTACAGCCCAGTGACTCCGTTGCTGCAGCTGCTGACAGCAGCTCCTCTTCTGTGTCGTGTCTCGTGTGTCTGATGTTGCTCCGGCCCACTGCTAAACTCGCTGTCTCCTTCCTTCCATCTCTCTGTCATTTCAGTGAAAACTTGGATTTGGTTGACACGTGCTAGTTACTGCAGCCCACACAAAACCCAGCCGAACCCCAGCTGGCCTGTGATTTCACTGGGAGGTCCTATTTAATTATATGCAGAAAATTTTGTTGACTGTTTATAAAATGGTTCCTGGACACCAACGGACTGCCAGCTATCAATGATGGGAGAACCTCATTAACTACAGTAAGTGCAAGGGTTAGACCTTAAACCTAGGGTAAGACTTAAAACAGGTATGGTGCAATATTCATGTAATAAGCTCACATCCTCCTATGTGAGCACTTGGACCTGCTTATACAGAATATTGCACAATGCTGATGCTGTCCAGAGGTCTCCACACAGCTTGATTCCAGCTTTACCTGTGCTAAGGAGGAAAAATCGAAATCCAGTGTCAGTGCAGGAATTTGTAGGATACAAGGGGAAGAGAATAAGGAGACATTTCCAGCTTATGGGACCAATCTGGATATACCTTTGCAGATATGAAGGAGGAAACAGTGATCATCATGAGAGTGAGACAGACCAGGGGAGCAGAGAGGTTATGGGATCTCTGCCGTAGGAGATATTGAAACGCATTGTGGTCCTTGGCAATCTAATCCCAGCTTGAGGCATGCTTTGAGCAGGAGCTGAGCCTAAAGGCCTCAAGGTCCCTTCCTGGTGGGACCCAGGACATTGCTCAGGCTTGCCCTGGAGGACTCCAGACCCTGCTAGGGGCTCAGAGACCTTGGCACAGAGTCACAAACACCTGTGCCTTTGATTTTAGCCCATGGAAACAATTACCAACTTTGTGTGAAGGGTTACAAGCCACAAGAGTTTGATAGAATGATAGTGAATTTGTCACAGGGTGAAAAAGTAGAAATTTTGGGGTTTTAGAATGGGGGTTCAAGAGGCAAGAAGGAGGAATCTGGGCATGTCCTGTCCTTCTTCTCCTTCTTCTTCTTGTCCTCCATCTTCTGCTGTGATGGTGACACTTCTGGATTGGTTTAGAGACAGACTGTCTAAACATAGGTGATGGGTCTTGGAAAATTATTGTAAATAAAGTACACAGAGTTCGTAGTATAAAAAGCCAACCCCACCCCAAGGGCAGGGCTGTGCCACAACCCGACCTGCTGGACAGATCTCAGCAGGCCAGAGAGAGAATGGAACAGATCAGAGAAAATAAACAACCTTGGAAAGCAGAGCTGAGGAATCTCGACTTCTTCTTCAGTCATGGGGCTGGGAATAAAGATTCTTTAATATCTAGGGAGCCTTCCAGCAACAACAAACCTGAGACCTTCCCACCTGAATTATTTCACTGGTTTTGTTTCTATCCCATGAACAATCAGCAGTGAGAGAATGTATGACAAATAACGATCATCATAAGCATTTTCTGGTTGGTGGTGTACATTTAACACTCTCCAGAGCTTGAAGATCATTCAGAACAAATAAGAATCCTCAGTGCAACAGTCAGTGCCAACATAAGTGATTTGGTTTCACTGTGCATCAGGTATCACCAAGGGAGCAGGGGCAATGCAGTGCTTCAAATCACAAACATCTCAGGTTTGAACTGTGTATATTTCTGTGCAAACCAAGCACTGAGTCAGTGTCTCACAATCTCTGAGTGTCCTGGCGTGACAAATAAAAGATGGAAATATGAATTGCTCTGGAATTCAGAGCACCTTTGCCTCTAAGCATGTACCAGTCACCTCATCAGCTCCACTGAGCTGTGCCCAGTCTTAGAGATGAAATGAACCATGTAAACCCAACATCAGAAAGCAGTTTCTGGCTTCTTCTTCCACTAGTTTTTTCCTTCCTTCCTTCCTTCCTTCCTTCTTCCTCCTTCCTTCCTTCTCTCTTCCATCCTTCCTTCCTTCCTTCCTTCCTTCCTTCCTTCTTCCTTCCTGCCTTCCTTCCTTCCTTCCTTCCTTCCTTCCTTCCTTCCTTCCTTCCTTCCTTCCTTCCTTCCTTCCTTCCTTCCTTCCTTCCTTCCTTCCTTCCTTCCTTCCTTCCTTCCTTCCTTCCTTCCTTCCTTCCTTCCTTCCTTCCTTCCTTCCTTCCTTCCTTCCTTCCTTCCTTCCTTCCTTCCTTCCTTCCTTCCTTCCTTCCTTCTCCTTCCTTCCTTCCTTCCTTCCTTCCTTCTTCCTTCCTTCCTTCCTTCCTTCCTTCCTTCCTTCCTTCCTTCCTTCCTTCCTTCCTTCCTTCCTTCCTCCTTCCTTCCTTCCTTCCTTCCTTCCTTCCTTCCTCCTTCCTTCCTTCCTTCCTTCCTTCCTTCCTTCCTTCCTTCCTTCCTTCCTTCCTTCCTTCCTTCCTTCCTTCCTTCCTTCCTTCCTTCCTTCCTTCCTTCCTTCCTTCACTTCCTTCCTTCCTTCCTTCCTTCCTTCCTTCCTTCCTTCCTTCCTTCCTTCCTTCCTTCTCCTCCTTCCTTCCTTCCTTCCTTCCTTCCTTCCTTCCTTCCTTCCTTCCTTCCTCCTCTCCTTCCTTCCTTCCTTCCTTCCTTCTTCCTTCCTTCCTTCCTTCCTTCCTTCCTTCCTTCCTTCCTTCCTTCCTTCCTTCCTTCCTTCCATCCTTCTTCCTTCCTTCCTTCCTTCCTTCTCCTTCCTTCCTTCCTTCCTTCCTTCCTTCCTTCCTTCCTTCCTTCCTTCCTTCCTTCCTTCCTTCCTTCCTTCCTTCCTTCCTTCTCCTTCCTTCCTTCCTTCCTTCCTTCCTTCCTTCTTCCCCCCTTCTTCTGGGGATATTTTTCAGAGCTGTGTGATTGATACTTGATAGGACACAATTGAGCAATAAAGCAAAAATTATTGCAGAGTCATTTAGTGAAGTGACATTAAAGTTGTCATTTATTTGTTGTCATTTAATTGGCAGCTTGAATTAGGGAAATGTGTCAGTGGATTTCTCCTGCTGGTTATGGGGAAAGGACATAACATCATATGGTGGTGAGAAAGGAAGCACTTTAGCTTTTCTCCATTGCACAGGAAACTTTGTCTTGCCAGAATGTTCCACTGAGGCTGTGAGCAGTCCTTGGCTCTAAAAAGAGGAGGAAAAGAGTCTGCTTGTTGTTAAATCTGCCTTAGTAGCAGCATAGGTCTTCAGGAAGCCTTTTAATAAAATATCTGTGTAGAAGGGAAGGTGGTTATGGAGCTGAAGAACTTGGAGGTATTTCTTGTTCTCATTGCAGCCTGAATAGTGGTGGAGAAAGTGGAAAGGCAGAAGTGGATGAAGCTCCACTCCTGAATGGTCAAGCAGCTGCAGCAGATAGGGATTTGCTTACAGAACCACCTGGCACAGGCAAACAAGAGGTCAGACTGAAAAGCAGGGAACAGAGCTCATCAGGGGAGTAATGGGTCAGACATTGGGAGCAATGGAATGAGTGGGATTCATGAAGAATATTGCAGTTTTAATTTCCTGCATTGTCTTAGGTTGGAAAATGTGGCTGGGGATGTGTTCTATTCCCATCAGTCAGAGCTGGGGCAGTTCTCTGCTGTCCATGGGGCAGTTTTTTCTTTCTCTCTCCCACTGCCAACCCTCCCTCCAGGAGATCTCTGCTGTCCATGGCCACTGAGTGTCCCTGCAGGGCTGATCCAATTCCAGCATCCCATGGGGAGATGCTGCGCCCAGGCAGGAGCCAGGCATTCCTACCTGGATCCAATCTGAGCCTGGCACAGCACAGCAGCCTTTGCCCCCTGCATTGCCAGAGGAGCAGCTTTCTGCTGCCCTGCATGCCAGAGGAGCCCAGGCCCATCTGCAGCAGCCCTGGAGCTGCAGAGGAAAACTCCCCCCTTGTGCAGGATCCCTGCTGCAGCAGAGCCACAGCTGGCACTGCAGGAGGGCTGAGCCCCCATGGGATGGGGCTGTGCCACCCCCTGGCACACCAGGGGACAGGGCTGCTCTCCACTCTGGTTATGGTTTGTTTTATTTTTTTTGGTACTATTGCATTTGTATTTTTAATGTTCCTAATAAAGAACTGTTATTTCTACCCCTGATATCTTTGCCTTGAGAGCCCCTTAATTTCAAAATTACAATAATTCAGAGGGAGGGTGTTTACATTTTCCATTTCAAGGGAGGCTCCTGCCTTCCTTAGCAGACACCTGGCTTTTCAAACCCACACATCTTGCATTTTATTGTTGCATAAGGCAGCGTTGAGATGATTTTTAAACTATGCAGGTCTCACACTGGAACATACCACAAGTGATTTGCTCTGAGGTTTTCAGAGCAGCACCACAAAAATCCCAGAGAAGCCTCTCCCCCCTTGCCACCTGTATTTGTAGAGTTGTACAGCAAATGTTGTAATTACAAGTTGGTACAAGTTAAATTAATTGCCCACTAGTCTGTTTTTAATTAGAATCAGGCAAGCTTGGTAATCTTCTAACATGTCCAGGAAAGCTGGATGAGCGTGTAAGTGCACCCATGCATTTTATTGATTTGAGTTAAAAATTCAGCTCCTGAAATGAAACCCATAAAAACCAAGCACGTTCTGGAATCTGAGAGACTCTTCCACACACAGAGTACCAATGTTTCTAAATTTCCTTGCTCTGGATGCAGAACAAAACCAAGAATATTTAACAGTTAATAGTCAGTATCTCCTTTTAGAGATTTTTTTTTTAAATAATAGTTAGAGACGTTGTTTTATAATTGCATTTTCATACCAGGGATGTAACATTCACCACTATGAAAGCATCTCTGAGACACAGAGGGTGAAATACCATCCCTCCCCCAACTCAGAATGAAATCTATCCCACCAAATTTGAAGCCTGGCACAGAAATAAATGTCATCCAGTGGCTTTGGTGGCATTTCCAATCCATCTCACATTTTCTGTCATAGCTCCTGGAAAATACCCAAGGTATCTCAGAAATCCTGGCGGGGGATATTGATTGGAAAACACTGGAGGAGGGTGAGTTTAAATGTAAGCAGTGTGCATCAGAGGAGCTGCTGATGGTTCCAGCCAAGCATGGATGGGGCCCAGTGTGAGGAAGGGACTCCAGAGCTGAAACAGAGCCAGAAAATGACAGGGACAGTGCAGGAGTGAGACGGGGATTAACCCACCCCAATCTGGCTGGGTTCTGCCCTCCCTGCAGAGCAGGCTGTGGGGACATCAGGCCAGGCTGGGCTCGTCTCACATGAGGGTGACAACTCTCTGGCAAGAGTCAGGTCACATCGAGCTGGACTGCCTGAGAGTCAAGCTTTCTGCTGTCATGCCCCAAAACACTTCACTGAGGACAAGAAAGCACCTTAGTATGGAATTAGATGCCTATCTTTTAAGCACTTGAGATCATGAATCAGGCTGCAGGTTTGATCTCTTGTGTTTCCTCTGTGCTGTGGTGAGTGAAGGCTCTCTCTGTGTCCCTGGAGGAGAAGCTGAAACCCAGCTGGGGTAAGGTCAGAGCTGGCCAGGGGCACAGAGCCTGGGCTCTGCTGGGGTTCATCCTGATAGGGAGGGCCACTGTTGCAGTAGGGTAGAAAAATTATAAAGAAAAGCCTTATAAAATCAGGCCTTGCTCTGCCTGGCCTGTCATTTCTTCTAAGCCAAGTTCCCTTGGCAAGTTCCCTTGTGAAAGCAAAGCAATCCTTGTGAAAGCAAGTCCCTTTGCAAGTTCCCTTGCAAAAGCAATCCTGGTGTGAGCAGTTCATTAACATAACAATCTGTTCCTGGGTAAAAAAACAACTTGTACCTGTATAAACTGTTTTTACACCATTAGATAGAAAAATGAAAACTATCTCTCACGAACAACTTTCCCTGCATGTACACACCAGGGGTTGGAGTGACCAATTAATACAGAATAACAACCTGTTACTGACCAATGAAGTAATTGGCAAGAAAATTACTAATCAATTGGAGTCCCACAGGAGGTCTGTAAAACTCTATAAAAAGGAGTTATGTGAATAAAGCATGGGCTTTTTCCACCATGAAGAAAATGGAGTCTGTGTGATTTATTCCCATAGGTAGGAAGGAGGAAGGCTGGACTGGCATGGACATCTCATTCCCTTGGCTCTTCTGAGACCAAACCACCCTCGGCCTGCAGGATTTGGGACATTTCTCGTGGCTTTGTGAGGTGACAGCACACAGGACAGTAGGAGAAAGGCACTCCTAGAGGGTGAAATCTGGGGGACACCTCTGTTTGACTCAGAGGGCCTTGTGTGTGTGTGACCTGCTGACAGTCCTGACCATTGTGCCTCCTTGTTCCAGCACTGTGGGTCCCTCAGAGCACAGGGGTGCCCTGTTAGCCATTACTGCTGCTCTCTCCTTTCCCAGCCCTTGGAAAGCTTATCATGAGCTCTCCTGTGTCTCCTTTATGTGCCAAAATTTTCAGCATTTCTTCTGTTTCTGTGGTGCATCTGCCTGGAGGTATTGCAATGCTGTGATAGCCCTGACAGGGGGAGAGAATAATGTATCTGATTTTATGGATATCAGAAGGTTTATTATATTATTATTATATATTAATTATTATATATTAATTATTATATTACTTTAAATAGTATATTAAATATTATATTAAATATATTATATTAAATATTATATCTTATTTTATCTTATTATATCATATTATACCATATCATATCATATCATATCATATCATATCATTACTATAATATAATATAATATGTATTATATTATATTATATTATATTATATTATATTATATTATATATTATAAATTATATTATAATATATAATATAAAATTATATAATATTTATATTATAAAATATTGTATTATATCATATTTATTATATTACATAATATTATATATTATTCTATACATCTAAAACTGCATCTCTTAAGCACTCAACTCTGTACACAACTCTCACACTGTATTGAATCTTGTGACTGTCACCTGACAGTCCTGACACACATACATTTTTGGCCCTGATAGGCCAAGGAAATAAAACACTATGATTTTGGGCAAACAATTTTTATGTTGTATTCTATTTTTGCACAAACACAGGTACAGTAAATGATAAGAATTGTGTTTTCTTTTTTTGAGGTTCAGAGGATGTGAATCCCAGAAATATTCTTGGCAAGAATTGTGCCTTGCTTTTCTCTGTGAAGAGAAACATGGGGTTACATGGAGGAAGTATTTTTTTCTTTCCAGCTTTCTTGTGCTTTTTTGTAAGTGCATTTCCCACTCTGCTCTGCCATATTTCACCTGCCAGGCTGATTTTTTTCTTTCCTTTTTAATACTGTGAATGTGTCTTACTTTCATTAACCTCCTGGTTGGTAAAATAAGAACCACAGCACAGACATGTTTATATGCAGCTGACTGATTATCCAAGACTGGAATAACAAGTGTTTCTATGGGATGAGGCTGTGGGAAGAAGCATGAAGGACAGGCACTAATTGCCCTTTAAGGAACTCAGGCCTAATACTCTGCTGCTGTTAATTTCTCATTTTCCTGATCTCCAGTGTCACGGTAGCAGAGCAGTTTGAGGAGGTCAGGGCTCTATTGGCTTAAAAATGGCAAATGCTTTCATAAACGGATCTGTAGAGCTGGTGTCAAAGTGGCACAAAGGAGAGGCAGGCAGCAGGGACAAAGGGCCGTGCTTGGGCTGGGAGGCAGCCCCCTTTCATCTGCAAGCCAAAGCCCCTGGTGCTCAGGTACCTCTTCTTGCCTCATTAAATTGTCTGTGTGCTTAGGTGGAGAGAGATGCAAAGTGCAGCAGCAGCATACAGTGCTTACACAACCTGAGTGATTTCTGCAGCAATCATTGGAGGAGTTAGCTAATGGCAGGGTATGGCAGCCTCCTGCTGAGTTTCCATTACCTTGTAATTTTCAGCTTGTTCACTGTTGCAAGAATGCCCCTGTCTTGTAATTCCTCCAGCATTCGTGTCTCATCTTCTCCAGGCTTGAAGTACATAAGATGCTTTCTGCAGGGGGATTTATTGAGATAAGTTATTGAAGTCGAGCTCTGAGGCAAGCATCCAATATTGTGCTATTCATCTCTGAATTTATGTTCCTTCTTTCTTTTTGAAGGTCTAATGCAATCACAAACAATTTGTTTTGTGTATGTTTAAAAATTCATCATTTTCTTGTACAATGGAAAAAAACCAGCACTTGTAGCTCATTAGTGGTGGGATTCACAAAACATCTGGCTTTTCCTTTTGATGTAATTTCTGTGTGACTAAAATTCTGCCTTCATTTGGAGTGGTTCAAATGAGGAGGTAAAATCACTCTGCCAGAAACTCATTGCATGTGCCCATGAGTCAACCTGGGTAATCTTACAGTTTCAGACAATTATATATTTTTATTTTTTTTTCTCTCGGGCATATTCTGATCATCTTCCTGGGATGTGGGAGAAGTCCTTTCTGCTGACCCTTTCACACGGAGGGTCTCTGTTCTTGGCTCTTTCTTCTGTTGGAGCCCCTGCAGCTCCCTGTGCTCAGTGCTGTACAAATGTTTCAGAGCACAGAGCCTGGAACTGAGCTTCCAGCTTTCAGTAAGTCAGAAAAAGGTGGTAAGATTGTCCTTGCCCTACAGCTGTGGGTGTTAGGAGAGGTTTTTAAGGGCCAAGCACATAAAAGTGCCACTGGGTAGCAACTGAATTCAGTGCTTCTGGAAAAAAAACAGACTCTGAGCAATCTGGCCAACCTCACTTGGGATATCTGTGGTCGAGCTGGGAATTAACCAAGCCCTCTTCTTCCCACTCCTTAACCACAAACCACTACTTATTTTTGAGTAGCTGACATTTGACTGTAAGCTGAATGTTCAGAATAAAGAATAAAGAGACCCCAGGAGCCTCAGCAGATGAAGAGTCAAGTGCTGATCACAAGGAAGACTACTGGGGTAAAGCCTGGGCAAGGTCTTTAGGGCTTACTCCAAAGCACACCAGAGTGAGGAAAAGTCTCTTCGAAATGTCAGGTCAGGAACTTACTGCTGCTGTGTCAGATCTTAGAAGTGTTGCTGCTGTGCGCTGCTAACGTAAGAGTGATTTTCTTCTAGGGCAACAAATCACACTGCCCAGGTTGATAGGGAGGAAAAATGTGACCAGACAGCAAAATTTCCAAATTTACAGAAATGGTGAAATATCCTGGGTCTGCATAATCTGCTTAAGGCAGGATGTATTTTCCTTTGCACAAGGTTAACAATATTGTTGAACTATTCAGTTGCTCCTGACAAGGGAGGTGAGAAAGCAGCTGTAAGCTCCATAAAGCCACACACAGAACTTCAGAGGAGGGTTTTCTGCCCAAGTGACTCAGCAGCAGCTGACAGCTCCTGATTCCACTCCTGCCATGTCTGTCAGTCTGGGCAGATTTGTTCATTTGTAGAGCTTAATCCACTTCCAGCCTGGTGGAAATGTCAGAAATCCAATGGAGATCTGTGCCTGCCTGGGATGGCTGTGCAGGGCTCAGGATGCAACTGATCTCTTTTCATCAAGCTGTCTGTTTGCAGATAAATGCACAGAACACTGTGAGGGCTCTCAGGTCACTGGGAGGTGCTAACATTCCTCCTGGGTCAGCTTTATCCAGAGGATGTGTACATGCCCTGCAGCCAAGGCACAGCCATGTGCTGGTGGATTTTTGGGATACACAAGACAGAAGATGGACTTTGGACCTGGTCAAGCATAAGAGATTTGATAGACAAAATGCCTTGGCAAGAGCAAGCAGAACTTTGAGGATTAAATCAAGATTACAGAAAGATTCAATCAGATTGACTTACCAGAAACAGAAAATTACACCAGACTTCCGCAAGATAGAGATGCTTAAAATGTATAAGTTTGTTTATGTGATGATTAACCCAATCACTGTAGTAAAACATTACTTGTCTTCCTAGAATAAGTATATAAGCAGTTGTACTTCACAATAAATTCGGATTCTTTGGCTATCTCACCAAGTCTCTCTCTCCATTGCCAATAGTGGATCCCCTCTGCCCCCAGTTACACATTTCCCTCATTACTCAACCTCCTGCAGCTATCCTGGTAGTCTGGCAGGTTGCAGTTTACATTCCTGAGGCAAAACCTCATTTCCAAGGCACATCCACTAGTTACAGTACCCTGAAAACAGCTTTCACTGGCACGGTTGTCCTGGATTGCCAAGCAAATTGTATCTATTCACCATCTGTATGGCAGCTCTCTTCTGTTCAGTGGGCAGTTTTCCTTATCTCTTCCACACCCACCCCTCCCCCTGGGGAGACATCTGCTGATAACAGCCATTGAATGTCCCTGCACGGCTGATAAGAACTACAGCATCCCACTGGGAGATGTGAGCCCAGAGGGAGGAGCCAAGCATTCCTACCTGGATAGAATCTGGAGATTCTGGAACACCAGCACGGCTTCTGCACTGGATTCCCCAGAGGAACAGCAGCTGCCTCTTCTCCCACTGGATCTTCAGAGGAAGACTCCACCCTTCTCCAGGATCCCTGCTCCAGCAGAGCCACCCCTGACACTGCAGGAGGGCTGAGCCACAATTCCAATGGGACTGTGCCAGCACCCTGACCCACAGGGTGTCAGGCTGGGTTCTGACTCGGCAGGGTTGTTTTGGTTTATGCATTATTTATTTTATACTTTTATTCCCTATTAAAGAACTGTTATTCCTGCTCCCATATTTTTGCCTGAGAGCCCTATAATTTAACATTTATAGCAATTCAGAGGGAGGGGGTTTACATTTTCCATTTCAGGGGAGGCTCCTGCCTTCCTTAGCAGACACCTGGCTTTCCAAATCAAGACAATGGTCCATCCCTTGCAGTTTTCAGCTGTTTGATCTCCCCCGTGGCAATCGTGTCAGACAGAAAAAAATTATTTTCACAGAGGAATCTGTCTTTCCAAAAGAGATTTACAGGCAGTGAAAAGTCAAGCTGCCATGAAGCTGTGTGCAAGCTGCTGATGGGGGCTGTATCACAAATGAGTGTTTTAGGTCACTGAAAGCATCACCAGCAAAGGTATTGGCAAAAGCAGGTTCACTATAAAAGAGAAAGCATGACAGAGTTCATGGGCAAGGTTCATTCTACTGCTTACTAGATGGTTAAAACACACAGAAAAAAAAGCAAACTAAAATCTGAAATCAATCCATGTAAAATCAGAATTTTGGGGGGGTCGGGGGGGTGGAGGGTGGGGGCAGAGAGGTGAAGGGCGAGGATAGGGAGGGTGAGGCTTAAAAAGGAATATTAGAGACCCTCTGGTTGAGGCACAAGGTTCAGAGTGGACCCCTCTGCCAACCTGAGCCCTGGACTGAACCAACAGTGAGGTTTAACAACACTTAAACCTAACAACATTTAATCAATGGCTTAAGTTAAACAACTTCACAAAGGATTTGTGTAGAATTTACTGCAGCACAGCAGTAACTCACAGGCCTCATTTACTTACAAATCCAAAGCATTCAGTGATGAGGAGAGCAATATTCATGTGCATTTGCTGTGGCACATTCCCACTTGCACACACACAGACCTAAAGGGTCTGTACAGGGTACAAACCTGTGAAAGATCCCCCTGGAACTCAGTGAACTGCTCACATCCAAAGCCTCTGGATCTCCCCAAGGGCAAAGGCTTGAGCTCAGGGTGGGGGGATCAGCCCAGGGTCCCTCCCTGTCCTTCAGCAGGGAAGAGAAACCTGAGATTGCTGGGCTGGGAGAGGCCCCAGCAGAGGGAGGTCCCTGGGGCAGCCCAGGAGGCTCCAGGGCTCTCACTGGGCTCTGCTGTTTGTGGGTGACAGGAGATGGGTTTGGTCACTGCCATTTTCCATCCTGGCTGCAGTTCAGGTCAGTCACTGCCTTAGACATTTCAACAACAAAACTGTTACTCCAAGGTTGTTACTCAGGAAGGAAAAATGAGTTTCCAGGACTTGGTTAAAAAGCAGGAGCTCCTTGGACAGCAGCAATTCCTGGAGCTGTCAGGGTTTCTGATAAGCTCAAGAGGAGCTGAGCCCACAGGCTGTTCATCAAGAACGAGGCCTAATGAGCATTTATGAGATGATAATGTGGCCTGGGGAGGGGGATACAGCAGCACAGGCTGGCACAGGAGTCGGGTGCCAGGACCTCAGAGCCATCCAGGTCTATAGAGTGTGGACACAGTTAATGAGATCTGGGCTGCTGGCCCCCATGGCCACTTTCCAATGCCCCTCTTGGAATATTCCATCTGGTCAGGGGGCATCTCTCCCCAGCCCGTGTCTGGGCTGGCTGCCTGTCTGTGCTCTTTGCACTTACAAAGGATGACCCAGGGGCTGTGGCAGGACCCAGAGCTGTGGAGAAGCCCAGGCTGGTTGTCCCAGCCTCCCCTGCCAAGCCCTGCCTCACGAGATCAGTTCAGACACCCATGCCAGCAGGGCAGCTCAGAGCCCTGCAGCTCTTGGAACAGTTTTAGGGTGGCCAGAGCACTCTGCAGCTCCTGGAACAATTTTAGGGTCGCTCTGCAGCTCCTGGAACAGTTTTGGGGTGGCCAGGGTGGCTCTGCAGCTTCTGGAATAGTTTGGGGGTGGCCAGGGTGGCTCTGCAGCTCCTGGAAAAGTTTTGGGGCAGCCAGGGTGGCTCTGCAGCTCCTGGAACAGTTTTGGGGTGGCCAGAGCACTCTGCAGCTCCTGGAACAGTTTTAGGGTGGCTCTGCAGCTCCTGGAGCAGTTTTGGGGTGGCCAGGGTGCTCTGCACCTCCTGGAACAGTTTTGGGGTGGCTCTGCATCTCTGCAGCTCCTGGAACAGTTTTGGGGTGGTCAGGGTGGTCTGCAGCTCCTGGAACAGTTTTGGGGTTTTCTCCCAGCACACTTACATGGCTCTATGGCCCTGGGGAGGGCATCAGGCTGGGACCTCACACGTTCAGTGCCAGGAGAAGGCTCCTTGCCCAGGGACACATTCTGTGTACTGTCATGTTTCTCAGTGCTGGGATTTCAGGCTGTTTGTAAGAGAACCCCATCTGTCTCCTACACAGCTTCACCTCCCCACCTGTGCTTCTGCTTGTCTGGGGCTTACCTGAGGATTTAGCTTAAAGGAACAGTATTTGCAAAGGGAAACAAGTTGCCTGGCATGCTATTTAATCTGTGTCAACTGTTTAACATGAGGGGTTTAATTCATTTATTTATTCATCCATCCACTTATTTTTTACACCTTCCTGTAAACACATGGCTATAATCACTGTGAGGTGCTGCAGTTTGAAGGGATGCCCTGGTAAAACATGACAGCTTTTGTCTTTCCTCAGAGCTCCCAGAGCTTCAGATGGAAGAAGATGGAGAATTAGAAAGTGATCTCATTATCCTCTATTCTGCATTAACAAAACCCTGGCACTAACACAGTGAATACATATGGACTTGAAAATAATTGCTTAGTGCAAGTCAGGTTTGGATTTTTCCTCTCACTTTATTATCTGGATGCTGAAGGGAATATTAGTGAATTGTAGCATGGGAAAGTAGGTCAACATCAAACCTGGATGGAGGGGAAATGTGGTCAAAAACTACAAGACTGACCCTCTTTTTGTGGGCAATTGAAAGATACACTGAAATTACAGCCAGAATGATCCGACAGCTCTTCCTCTGCTTGCACTTTTGAAGAGCTTGGCAGTGAAACTGTTGTGCAGGGATGTCCTTAAAATAAAGAAAGGAAAGGAGAAAGAACCCTGTATCGATTTAGACAGGAAAGTCAAATGTTTCTGTTGCTGCAACTGAGATAATAAATTCAAAAATATTTCAGAAACTTCTGGCTCTCACCATGACATGCCAAGGGGATGTGTCCTGGAGGAGAAACTCCCCAGTGTGGCAGGGGGTGGTGGGACGGGGTTGATGACTGCGCTGCTGAGCCATGCACAATGCTCAGCTTTGGGAGGGCTTTGCTCTAATGAAACCTTCAACCCTCCCCTGCCTTGCGCCCCTGAATAGCAGCAGCCAGCACTGAGGAGAAGCTCAGCACAATGCAAGAAGGGTCAGACTGAAAAAGTGGAACTGGACTTAAAAAGTGCTACAAGTAAGGGGACAACAGAAGTGTAAGAGAAAAAGTTGTGGGGTTTTTTTGCCTTTGGTAAGAGATGACTGCAGCATTCCCTGTCAGGTGTTGGAACCCAGGAAATTCCTCTGGCTGCCCTGTATGGCTCAAACCCCTGCCAGGGGGCTCAGAGACCTTGGCACAGAGCCCAAGACCCATGTCTTTGATTTTGACCCATGGAAAAAAAATTACCAACTTTATATGGGGATCTGCAAGCCACAAAAGTTTAAGTAGAATAATAGTTAGTTTGTCACAGGATTAAAAGTAGAATTTTGGGGGTTTTAGAATGGGGGCTTGGGGTCCCAAGATGGAGGAATTTGGGTGTGCCTTGTCCTTCTTTCTCCTTCTTCCTGGCCTCCATCTTCTGGGTGATGGTGGCACTTTTGGGTTGGTTTAGAGTAGAGACAGACTGTCTGACATAGATGATAGGTATTGGAAAATTATTGTAAATAAAGTACAGTAGTTTTTAGTATAAAAAGATTACACTGCCCTGAGGGTGTCAGTGTGTCACAACCCGACCTGCTGGACAGATCTCAGTAGGTCAGAGAAAGAATGTTATAGATAAGAGAAAATAAACAACCTTGAAAACCAGAACAGAAGAATCCTGACTCCTTCTTCAGTTGCCAGGCTGGGAAAAAAGACTCTCTAACACATCTTGGGGTCATCCTGACCACAGAGAGTTAGGAAAGGCATTGCTGTAGGAGATGAGGTTTGTGCACAGGGATTTCAGTGCATTCTCCCAGGACAGGCCTGTCTGTAATGGCTGCAGGGAAGGGCCTGAGCTAATCCATCCTCTTGTTTGTCTCATCTTTCTTTCTGGGCCTTCAGTTGTGGTGTTATGAGGCCCCCAGGACAAGGTGAGAGATGAGAATTTGACTCCATGTTCTCAGAAAGCTGATATATTATATTATCAGAAGGCTATTATATTATATTATATTATATTATATTATATTATATTATATTATATTATATTATATTATATTATATTATATACTAAAACTATACTAAACTATAGAGAAAAGATACATCAGAAGGCTAAACAAGAATGATAATGAAAACCTGTGACTGACTCTTCAGAGTCTGACACAGCTGGCTGTGATGGGTCATTATTTAAAAACAATTCACATATTTGGATAAACACTCTCCAGACCACATTTCAGAGGAGCAAAACATGGAGAAGCTGAGGTTTCTCATCTTGCTAGGAGAAGTAATCCTGGTGAAGGGATTTTTCAGAAAATATCAGTGATGAAGCAGAGCCTCATTTTCTGAGGTGCCATTAGCAACAGAGGCTGAGCACACCCCTCCTGCCCCAGAATGGGTACAGATTCCATGTCAGAGAAAATGCAAAGTTTCTGTGCAGCAAAGGAAAGCAGGTGGAAGGAATGAGGTGAAGTGCTGGTGTACCACCTGTCTTCCTTAATGCCAAGAGGGGAAGGTGAGCTTAAAACACATCAAACTCAACACTTCCTCTAAACTTCACTGTTCTCCAGTTAAATGGACTAAAAAAGGATAAAAGTGTCATTTCTTCTCAGAGGTGCTGTAGGGAGTGTTGACTCAGTTGACTGTAATTTGGAAGAGTGTTGGTCTGATTTAGCTCTGGGGAGCCCAGAAATGCCAGTTTTGGTACAAGGGAAGTCTTGGATTAAGCTGCTATGAACCACTTAAGCCTAGTCAGCAAACTGGAAAATAATTTTCCCATTGCTAACCTGATAAATGACCTAATGCTCAGGTGGAGCCCCAGTTTTTGAGATCCAAGTCTGTTTCATTACAGGTGCATTGACATGCAAAACACCAGGGTGAGGAGGGTTTCTTAAACAAAAGAAAACCCAAGAATTTTAATTCAAGGAGTCATGGCTCTTCCATTTGCTAATCACATCTCTTTTTTAACAATTGTCACAAACATCTCCAGCACTGTGGCAAGGACAGAGCATAAGGTAAAAAAAAAAACTGGGGAAAATATTGCACACAGACTTCTCTAAAGAGAGAGGTGCAGCCTGGGAAGCTCTTGGTCTCATGGCCTAATGCAGTCAGGAAACACAAGATTTCCCTGACCTTAAATGCTTTCATTGCACTGTTTTTTTAAAGGAATAACCATTAATACAACACATCTGCTGCAGTGTCCTGCAGAATCTCTTGGGCTTTTTAGGCTAATACAGATTTTGCTTTTCAAGAGTCACAGTTTTATCTGCCTTTTAAATTCCTGTTTGCTTTTCCCCCTGAGTAGGCACTGTGGCCTCTGAGCCAGAACCCCCCCTGTGGCTCTGGACACATCTCTTACCTTCTCCATGTCCTTGTGCTTGGGATGGGAGCATCACCACACATCCAGAAGGTGTTGGTGTGCTCTGGGGGTTTGGCTGCACATGGCCTGAGTGAAGCACCCCAAGTGCAGAAGGCTGATATGTTGTTCACTGTAAAGTTAATTACTGGGGAAGATGAAACAGGAAAGACTTATAAATATGATTGTCTGGCAAAAGATTTTGAGAATATGGAAACTATAAGCGAGATTGAAATGAAAGCAAGCTTTGAGATCCCTCAGTCACTGAACAACTGGAAAACAATGGTGTGGCCAGCTGAAGGTAATCCCCTTTGGATGGAACAACACCCTCTGCTTGCAGACAGGCCCAAGGGGCAGAGCAGACCCTACAGCTTGGCAGGAGGGGCCCAAAGAGGAGTTTTTAGGGTTTAAAATGTAACACAGTGTGGTAATGTAATGATTCTTATAGGCTGTATGTAAATGCTATAGGATTTGTATCTTGTACTAGATTGGTTAGTGAGAATCAGAATATTCAACACAGAAGATGATTTATTGGATTGTAACGGGAACCTTGCCCTCTTACCCTTTTACTCTCTCACCCTCTCTGCCCCTCTCTTCTCTCAGTCCTGCTCCAGCTGTGGCTGCAGCTCCCAGCAGGGCCCTGCCCCCAGGCCCTTTGCAATAAACCCCAAGTTCCTGACCTGGCTGCAGAGATCTCTGCTCTCCATCCATCCCCACCATCCTGCCCCCCAATGCTCCTACAGTTGATGCTCATTTTCTTCACGTGGATTCAAGCACTTGTTCAAGCACCAAGCTGAAATGAAGTGCTGTAAAACTGGGACAGCTTCCTGGACAGCAGCAGGGGTGTTTCAGGTTTCCCCTCACACTGGGATCAGGACATGAGTTGTTCTGTACCTCAGAGAGGAGTGGGATCAAGGGCAGAGCAGGCTGCAGAGCCTGACTTTGGTTAGGGTGGGACTGGGGGGTTCCTCCCAGCAGTTCTGAACAAAGGCAGCTCCAGACACTTGGGGCACTCAGCACGTTGGAATTTGATTTTATGGATTGACACGGATTTCATTCAACACAGGGATTTGCATAAAATGGCTAATGGTTTATGCTGTGATAATACAAAAGTCAATAACAGTGTCGAGGGGAAAAAAGGACAGAGCAGTGTAGAATGAGAATGCCTACCAGGAATCTCACCACCTAGAGAGGCAAGGCTGGGGGAAAGAGTTCCTGCTGCTGGCACAGGGCAGAAACCTCAGCTAACACAGCAGAAAGGTGCCACCTGCAAGGTGAGCAGTGACTGTGTGCCACCCCAAGGGAAGGGTGTGACATGTGGGGGGAAAGGGAACTATATTGAAAAAAAAGAGGTTTTATATGAATAATAAGGCAGGAAGCTTGGGCTTATTTATCTGCTTTTGAATTTTAATGATCAGTTCGAGTGATAATTACAGAATTTCTATATTTATATAGAACCAGCACATAAAATAGCACAATTTGATATTTATGAAGTGCCAGTTTTCCATAAATACAGAGATTTGTTAATGAGCGCTGGGAACTATTCATTAAAATTCAGAAGTAGATAAATAATGAATAGGAATTGCTGTTTATTCATTAAAATCCTTTAAAAAAAAAAGGCAAAGAAAAAATATCTCCTCACTTATTGTTGATGAATCCAGCCTGCTTTATAAGCGATTTGTTTTAATTAATGCCATTTGACAATATTAGTGCCAAAATAGCAGAGAGTCACTCACACATTGCAGGCTATAAGTAGGTCTGTTTTAAAGCATCTGAGGCTCTGGAATAAACAAATCTGGGCCCAATATGAACATTCCTGACTGTCTCAGCCATCGGTGAGTGCATCCCCAGTGCATCCCCACTTGGGAAGGAAGGGTCAGTCAGTCAATGCCTGAGTGATGTGGGTCCCCTGTGGACTGCAGATTCTGCAGGGATTTCTGTGCTGCTTCTGAGGGAGGATTTATCCTTCTTCAAAGGAGGGCCTTGCTGCTGAAATATCAACAGAACAGTAGATTTCAAAGGGAGGGCACTGTTTAAATTTGGTACAGGGCATAGGGTTTGTATCTGCAAACTCAGCCAAAGATAAGTTTGGTTATATTCAGGTCCTTAGCTTTCAAAATTCCCTTAAGAACTTCAGAACTGACAGCTTTTCTCAGGGGAGGAGAACTTGGCCCAGATTTGAGGTCTGGGCTGTGGCATTGCCCTTTGGGACCCTGTGCCCTGGTTTGTGAAGGGTGGGGAACATCTCTGCCATGGATGCCTTGATGTGGAGATGGGCAAGGACCCTGTGCTGGGGCCAGGGGGTTCAGCACCTTTCTGGTGTGACCCTGGGCACTTCAGGCTGTCCAGGGGCATGGCTGGTAGAATGGTGTGGGAAGGGAAATGGGCATGTGTGAAACATCCCTTCACACCACATGGATGCAACCCTGGCAGAGTTACTTGTAAGTGGGGCTAATTGGGATTTGTGTAACTGCAGGATGAGGAACGGTTCTGTGTGCTTGGAAACCTGGATGTTTCTACTGTGCAGCTGACCATCAGCTCAGCATTCAGACCACTGGAAAAATCTGGACCAACACGATGTTGCAACCAGGGCACAGGCTGTCAGGAAGCAAACTCCCAGACAATTCCCTTCATTTGTAGCAGTCCTTTTCTTCCTCCACTTGTTTTGTTCCCTTTTATTGCTTTGTTCTGTGGCATTCACATTCTCTGAAAAAATTCCTTCACCCAGGATTTTTCTCCTGGGAAGCTGAGAAGCCTCAGAGAAAAGGAAAACAATTCTTATCTCATTTGCTTCTCCTGTGTTGTGCTGATGTGGAATGTGTTTGGAGATTGTTTACCCACAGGTGATTGTTCCATTGCATTCTGCTGTGAGCTGTTTTCACTCTTTGGCCAATCAGGGCCAAGCTGTGTCAGGACTCTGGGAGGAGTCACGAGTTTTCATTATTATCTTTTTAGCATTGAGTACATATCTTTTCTGTATTCTTTAGTATAGTATAGTATTCTTTAATACAATATAGTATAATAAAGTAATAAATTAGCCTTCTGAGAACATGGAGGCAGACGCATCATTCCTGCCTTCATTGGGACACTTCCTGCAAATACAATATTTTTCCATACATAATCTCGTGCTTTTACACTCTTTGAAGTGTCTTGCACAGTGTGGAGGTGACAGCTTTGAATGCTGATGAGTCTCTGGAAGCCTCAGCAGCGTTTTGTTGGTTTGGGAGTCTTTGGGAGAGCTCACCCTCTTCCCCACGGCCAGCCCAGGAGCATGGGGCAGAGATAGGGGGGGTTTTCCCTGCTGGATTTGGGGCTGCTGGATCAGCACAGGCTACCTTGTCTCTGCCTCTTGCTGTGGAGTATAGGGGGGAAAGTAATGCTGTCAGTGGTGTAACTGTCAGGAACACAAAGTGAAGGGCTGTCAGGGAGAACATGGAATTGGAAATGAGGATACAGGGGCCCCTTTAAAAGAGTTTCTTGTCTCTTTTTGAAACCAAGACAGACAAAATGGGACTTAGGATATTAAAGGGGGTCTTAACAGTATTTGTGCAGTAAAAGGTCCCCTCTCTGCTTTTCATTACTTCTGTCTCCTTGACCTCTTGTCTTTTCCCTAAACTTGGATTTAAAACAATAAAATGTTTGGGGGGGAGCATGTGTATAAAAAATACCAAATTGACTCCTGTGGGGAACAGAATTAATTCTACTCAGGAGCAGAAAATGAAACCCAGAAGCATCAAAGCGTAGACATAAATTCAATATCCCACTGAGCCCATCACTTAGGGTACTTCACCCTTTCCTGCATGTCTGTCTTTCAATCAAATGTAGATACAGGGAAAGGGTTTGTTTTAGTTTAGCCTGGTGCTATACAAGCAGAAAGGAAAGAACAGCAGCAGTCACTGTCTGTTTGCTGTGTGAGGTTTATAATTTCACAAATGCCAGATGCATTAATCCAGGCTGTCATGTTGCAGCTCTGTTTGTAGATCAAATGGGATTAAAAGATTTAGTTGAAGCTTTCCTGTTACATTTAAATAATATGACTAGAAATGTAATATTCGGGAAAATAAATATTTTAGAGGTACAGTTTGAGGCACCTGATGTATTAACACCTGCTGTAACAAAAGGAACAGAAAAGACATGGTCAAAATTCTGGAGAACATGCCACTAACTCACTCTGTGTTAGCACCAGGTGTGTGGCCTGACCCTGGCTCTGGCATGGCTGGGTGTGCTCACCTATGGAAATCCAATTAATTGCTTTAGTGCAATTATTCCTGTGCAGGGCTGTGTTAGGGATACACTTACACACTTTGCTGGAGAGGATTTTGAAAAATTCCTGCAGTACTATGCCTGTGTCTTCCCTTTTTTTCCCCTTGCATACCCACTGCTGATTACCTTGTATGTGGGAGAACCAGCTGAATCTATTGTCTCTTTTTGCCTGGTGATGTCTGTTTAAAAAAAATCCTCTTTTTAATGGTGGATGATATTTTCTCCCTCTTTCCTACATTATACCAAACTATCTTCCTAGGCAGAGGCAGTCACTAGGTCATTTTATGTCCCATTGTGCTGTTTAATACTTTATAAACCACCTGCCTCTTAAAGTACATCATACATACGAAATGGAAATTCCCTTCTGACTTTTGTTCTTACAAAACAGAGGAAACAAATCAGAAACAAACTTATAGGCCCTGTATCTTGCATGGCACAAAATTGTTCCATCTTGTATCTTCAGATTTTTTTCCCCACCTCTCTGAAATTCCCTTACCTACTGACACAGTGAGAACTACAAGCTGTGAAAAATCAGTATTTATGTTATATATTTTTGACAAGCCCTGGTATTATCCAGGGAACAATCCATTACTTACATACCAAGAGATGAGAGCATGTGCCTTTAACTCATGTTAACTCACCATGATTTCAAATATAAACACTTCACAGAAGTGGGTGAGGAGAATTGAAGGCATTAGGATTCTGTCATGTCCAGTTACAGTCAGCCTTCACATTGTAGTCTCCTTCTGAAAATAAGGAACAGTGGGGTTTTGATCCAGTCCGTTTTGGCTGAGCTAGACAGCTGTTTTGCTATTGAAAGATTTCAAAGAAACTGCTTTTTATTGCAAAATATTTTCCAGTAGGGAAATATCCTCTCAAATCTTTCAAGCAACTGCTAGATCCTAAGTTAGATCCAATTATAATAGTGTCTGGTTACCTGGGACCAGATTTGGGTAAGCCTCTAGGACAGAAGCCTAGATGGATTTCTGGACACACAAAGATAGCCAGGTCTCTGGTAAAATTAGAGTTTGTTTTCTCAAGAGGTGTTGATGGGTGATGGAGTGGGATTTCCATGATGAACTTTCAGCCCCAGAATGAGCCAGGCTGAGCTGACAGGAGTGCTGAGGACCAGTATCTGCCCTTGCCAAGTGTTGCAGGGATGGTCTGGGTGAACAGACAGAAGCAACAGCAGCTCTGCCTGGAGCCAGAGCTGAGCTGGGGTCCCCTCCCCTGCAGAGCCCACCTGGGCAGGCTGATGGAAGCATCTCCTCTCCTGTATCCATCACTCAGAGGAGGGATGGTGTGACGGTGTTCACAGGGGTCAGAGAATGAGGGAGGTGATGAGAATGTTGACTCCATGCTTCAGAAGGCTTGATTTATTATTTTATGATATATATTATATTAACACTACACTAAAAGAAGAATGGATTTCATCAGAAGGCTAGCTAAGAATAGGATAAGAATGATCACAAAGGCTTGTGACTGACCGAGACAGTCCAGACAGCTGACTGTGATTGGCCATTAATTAAAAACAACCCCATGAGACCAATCCCAGATGCACCTGTTGCATTCCACAGCAGCAGATAACCATTATTTGCATTTTGTTCCTGAGGCCTCTCAGCTTCTCAGGAGGAAAAATCCTAAGGAAAGGATTTTCCATAAAAGATGTCTGTGACAGGATGGGGTCCCCTGCCCCGCCAGAGCCCACCTGGGCAGGCTGATGGGAGCATTTCTTCTCCTGTATCCATCACTCAGAGCCCTTCAAAGGCCTGAGCACCACTGTGGGGTCAAGGGTGTGGTCAAGGGACTACTGGGATCCCCTTTGACCTCGCAGGACAGCCAGGCTGTGTTTGGAGTCACCCGAGCTTTTACCATGAACAAAGAGAGCTGCAAACTGGAGCACTCAGTGTGAGCAAGTCACTAAGCCCAGGACTTGGGTTGGGTTTTGAAACCACAGAGGATGGATCCTCTCTGCTGTTCCTTCTGTGCATGTCAGCCTAAGCACCTCTGTTTTTTGGAAAATTTGTCATCTTTACCCTCTTTTGTCCACATCTCTGACCACAGAATCACTGCTGGAGGAGAGGATCACAACTTTGGGGCAGCAAGCCCTGTCCCTGCCTATCTCAGCTCATAAATGCTGCACAGTTGGAGGAACTGCTCACACAGAGAAAGTTTCTGATGTGGCTGTGTGCTTGCAGGAGTAAGACCCAAAGCAAATCAAGTCATCCATGACATCAAGACACACTTGCAAAAACAATTTTAATCAATTACAACTACAATTGCATGCTGAACAAGCTGCAACTGGGTTGTCTTATGTACCAGCTGATCACATTGGGCATGTAAGATTAAATTAAAGTTTTCTAATTGCGTTTAGGAACATACAAAATACTACAGTCTAAAGTGTATCAAATTAATTCTTCAGGCGTAGCCTAATTGGATGGAAATTGATTTATCATGTTTGGACCAAATGAGCCAGCAAGGCATGACTAGTGCAGGCGAGGTAAGGAGAACGAGTCTGTGTCAGTAATGCTTAGAGAAAAGAGAATGTCTGCAAGAAATGAAGGGTGTTCTGTTGAAAAGTCTCTCTGAAGAGGAAAGAAATGAAACATTCAGAGTCTCCATTGTTCATACATACAAAGTGACTGAAAAGCCTTTGGTTATTTCTGAAACTCCAGGAGATAGTTAGGTCAGAGAGGGAGGGAGGAAATTGCTTTTTTAGGCTTTGTAAATATTATTGTTCTGTAAAAGGAGATTATCTGCTGATCAAGCCATTATACTAATGTATTGTCAAAATGGGGATAAAATTGCTCCTTTGTAAGAGTTGTGCAGAATCTTTAGACAGCCAGGCACTCGGGCCAGGCTGGAAGGCATCACAGGAAAGGGCAGCTCCTCTGTAGGAAACAGCCTATTTTAGACTAGTTTCCATATCTTTTTAAGTTCTCTAAAGACCTGATTAAACTCTGTAGCACTTGCCTATAGTAATGGCACAGAAAGCTTTTGAATTTATCTCCCTGATTCACCTTTTGCATAAGGAGAATATTCCCTCTCATTAACACACATTCAGCTTATTCTGGCTGGCAGCCTGAGGAATGCACTGGCTGGTGATCTGCAGGTGTGATGGCCCAAAAAACACTTGCCAGGGAAAAAATGTGTGCTGGAGACTGTGGGTGGGTGACAGGGACCATTTGTGGGTTATCTGGGCAGAGCAAAGGTGGAGATGGGGTGCTGATGTTCTGTGCCTACCTTGCACAGTCCCATATCTGACTGAATGATTTAGAGTATGAGAAAGTACATTGTGGTCCAACACCGAATGCATCAGTTTTTGCAGTTTACTGCTGCCTTGGGAGGACAAGGGTGTGGCAGCCACAGCCTGTACCTGGGCTGTGGGAGTGGGGAAATGTGGGCTTGGAGGGGAACCCTCCCTAGCTCAGACAGAGGCAGGGCAGAAGTGCTTGCAAATAACATTTAACATTTGTGAAATCAGGACACAGCCTTTTTTATTCAGTAGTTCCCTTTCTGGAGGCAAAGGAAATGTCAGCAATAATAGAAACGAGTGGTTCTACTGTTGTCCCCCTCCTTAGGGTTGGAATTTCCTTCTGGGTGTATCTTCCCTCTGTCTCAACATCCACTTACGAGGGACTGAATATTTTCCATTTACCCAAATGCTGTTTCAGAAAAGAGGATTTTCATACTGAACAAACTGATTCAGATTGTCTATTGTACATTTTCAAGAGATGCTTAATGCTATTAATAATGAGTAAAATTAAATTTACTTATCACAATGAGAGGAAGAAGAATGAAGTTTATTAAATCTCTCCACCAAAAGCACTGACTTACTGAAAAGAACAAGTCTTCATTAAGAAGAAGCTGATTTGCTCTAAGGAATTGCTTTGCTTGTGTAAACGACTGTGACATGGAATGGCTCCTGGAGAACAGCAGAGTTGTGCTTTCTTGAATTTTATCCACATAAGTTCTTGTTCTTCTGTTCTCCTCAGGGTGAAATTAAAGTTTTAAGTGATGCCTCAGGTTTTAGCTTTTCTGTTTTTCACATTCTGTGCTGCTTTAGTGTGTGGGTCTGGGCTTCATATCAGGGGATGGTGAGCTCTGCACAGAGCGGGGAGACACAACAATTCCTGCTCCAGCTGGGGACCAAGGACAAATGATCCAAATCTCAGCCCAAGAGCACAAACAACGTGGGCTGGAGAGAGAAAAACAAGCAGGATGGGACTGCATGGGCTGGAGCTATAATTGGACAATTAACTCCAAGATGCAAATGGAGCAGAACTGATAAAGTGACCTGTTGTCCATTTTGTAACCATTTTGTGTTCACCTGGGGTGCAGCCCTGGCCGGGTTCTTGTGCTGCCCAAGGTGGATCCATGGAAGCCTCCTGATAAATCCCTGCTTTATTATTTAGCTCTGTCCAGCCTCTGTTCTAGGTCAGCCTGTAGGGGGATAGAATATAAGAAAATAAAGATAGTGTAGAAAGTAATCTTACCCCTAAGGAGCTGCAGCTGGGCCAATCATCAAAGATTAGGAACAGGCCTGACTTTAACAGGCCACAGCTGAGACCCATGAAAAGAAGATGCTATAAAAGAGTGGGGTGGCTGGTTGGGAAGGGAACTGGACTCAGTTGGCTGCTTTGTGAAGAAGAAAGAGTCAGAGCTCTGAGGAGTTGCCCACGAGAAACACCAAGAAGGTGTGAAACTCTTGTGATAAGGAGACAACAGTATGGAACCCCTGCGATAAGGTGACAACATCAGCCTTCACAAGGCGTCACCAGCATCTGGAAAATTTGAGGTACAGACACTGAAACTGAGGGGAGATACTGCTGCCCCTCCCAGGGAAGGTCCAGGGCTGGCCTTTGTGGTCACACTGGGCAGCCTGTCCAAAGGCCAGCGAGGGGCTGAAGGATTCATGACTTTATGTTTGCTCCCCTTCTGCCAAAGAGGACACAACATTTCCTGGGCAGGTTGTTCTCAGCAAAGCTGTTAAACAGCTGTGGAAAATTCATATGCTCCCAAAGCTGGCCCTGACCTTGCTGTTCACAGTAGGGTACTTTGTGAACCTTGCCAAGCAGATATTGTGCAGTAAAGCAGGAAAAGGGGCATGGATTGGCTTTGCTTCCATTTCTTGTTGGCTTCCCCCCCCCCCCCCCCCCCCCCATCTGTGAATTTCCAGAGGAAATTTAGGCGCAGCAAGTCCTGTCTGATGGCTTCTTGGAGCACCAAAGCACAGGGTGAAGCAGGATGCAGTAAGGCCTCATGTCTCATGTGCAGCACTCCTGTGTGACTGTACTTTAAGCCTTGTTGTTAAGGTCATTGACATCCCAAACCATCCACAGCTGCACAAAGGAAAAAAGTGGGATATTCCCCTTTTTAACTTTGTAGCCTATTGGCACTCTGTCTGAATGGTATTTTTCCATCAGGAGGGAGAACCTGGCTGCTGAGTGCAGCCAAACATGATGGGGAGCCTGCAGCACACAGCGGTGCTGGCAGCTGCAGTGCAACAACACACTCTGACAAAATTTCAGTGAGTGGATGTACACTTCACACCCAATTTCGTTTTAGAAAATCATCTCCAACATTCAAGGTGTTGTTCTCCTTTGCTCAAAGGAGAACAGCCTTTAGCTATTTGTAAGAGATGCATTTAAATTTTTTAGTCAGCACTGTCAAACACAAAATATCAGTTGGTAATATGGATTTAGGTTCCAGATACATGTGGCCAGAGACCAAACTGTGCCATGCCATGGCTTAGAAATGGGGCATTTCCTGCCCAGCCAAGCTGTGCTTTGTGGTTTTTGTGAAGGCAGTATCAGTGCAACTTTGCAAGCTGAAGATGCACCACTGGTGTAACTGTGCAAGGCTTCTCCAAAGCCCCTGGATCTGCTGTGCTTTGCATCAGTCATGGATCATCCTCAGGGCCTTAAAATGTTCCTCTGAGCCCATCCTCTGCTCAAGTGAAGCTGGCTCAGAATAGAAATTGAAAAGCAGAAGGAAAAGGCTGGAGACAGACACAGATCAGAGCAATCTGATGCTGTAAAAGGAAATCTCATGTGGAGGCTTCCGGGATTATTTAAAGGAGATGGCAAATGACTCAGAATAAAAACATAACATAGTTCAGAATCACCAGCTGTGTTTTCCTTCCCACGATCTGACAGTGCTTGTGTGCTGTGTCTGACAATGAAAACAGAGCAAAATTCTGCTGCTGGAGTTCATGGGTTGCCAGATTTCTGGGCAGTGAGACACTCTTGAGAGAGGAACTATCCTTTGGACAAGAGAGAGACCTGATTCCTCCTCAGTGAGTCCCAGTCTCATGGATTCACTGACTTTGTACAGAGCTCCACGTAGATGCTGTTGTTATAAACGCTCAGTGATAGCTGCTACAGAGGTGACTAATACATGTATCAAATGGTTATGTGCATAATGGGAGCTGACACTGTAAGGCATTCATAAGCAGCCTGTGCCTCTGCTGGTCTCATAATAATCTGTGCAAATTGATTAGCTACTTATCCAAACACCCTTTACCTAACCCTTTAGAAGCTGTTCATAAATATACCTCTGATACAAACCACTCTCCCTCAGCTGCTTTTCTGGCCTTGGACACAGTGCGAGAGTGTCCTGGATTGCCAAGCAAATTGTATCTATTTGCCATCTGTATGGCAGCTCTCTTCTGTTCAGTGGGCAGTTTTCCTTATCTCTTCCACACCCACTCCTCCCTCAGGGGAGACATCTGCTGATAACAGCCATTGAATGTCCCTGCATGGCTGATAAGAACTACAGCATCCCACTGGGAGATGTGAGCCCAGAGGGAGGAGCCAAGCATTCCTGCCTGGATATAATCTGGAGATTCTGGAACACCAGCACGGCTTCTGCACTGGATTCCCCAGAGGAACAGCAGCTGCCTCTTCTTCCACTGGATCTTCAGAGTCAGACTGCACCCTTCTCCAGGATCCCTGCTCCAGCAGAACCACCCCTGACACTGCAGGAGGGCTGAGCCACAATTCCAATGGGACTGTGCCAGCACCCTGACCCACAGGGTGTCAGGCTGGGTTCTGACTCTCAGAACCAGAGAGTTGTTGGCAGTGTTGTTTTGGTTTACTGCATTGTTTATTTTATCATTTTCTTCCCTAGTAAAGAACTGTTATTCCTGCTCCCATATTTTTTTGCCTGAGAGCCCCTTAATTTAAAATTTATAGCAATTCAGAGGAGGGGGTTCACATTTTCCATTTCAGGGAAGGCTCCTGTCTTCCTTAGCAGACACCTGGCTTTCCAAACCAAGATAAAGAGGAATCAAGTGCATTAATTCCTTGGAAGTCCACCTGCGGATAACCTCAATGCTGAGTTTGCATGTGTTTCAGTGAGGTTTCTGTGGGACCAGGAGCTGGCTGTATGTGCAATTGCTCCTGATCCACATGCATCACTGCACAACAGCACAGGGCTGCTCTGGCACAGAAAATAGGGCAGGATGTGCCCAGTAGCACAGGATTTCTCCCAGCAGCTTCCCATCACTTGCACTGTGCTGCAGGGGTATGTCTGGCTGCTGGCACTCTGGACCTGTTTCACACAAGCCACGTTTGCAGCACGAGGACTGGAACCCCAGACATCTGAGAAGGAAAAACCTGTGTGATGGGATGCCCTGGCACATCTGCCAGCATCCTCGTGCAGAGACAGAGCACTGTGCCTGATCTGACAGCTCCTTCTCCCTGTCCTTCCCCTGGCCCTATTTCTAGGGCGTCCCCTGGTCACCATCAGCCCCTTTGCTCAGCCCCTGGAGCAGCTTCAGCTGTGTGATAGATGAGTAATGCAATGATTGACTCTCACAATTAATGGACAAACGTCACATATATAGGTTAAGAAAAGTTTTATAGGTTTATAGTTATGTTATACTCCCTCACATGTTATCAAGGGACAGCTGGAGTTGGGACGTCTGGGAGGGCTGGCTTGTCACTGTGGTGACATCTGAGCTGCAATCAGGATTTGAGGAAGAGATCACCACCACTGGACAGTGAAGAAGGGTAGATGGACAGAACTTTGGGAGGAGTTAAAGAGGAAAAACCTCAATTGTGAGGGGACTGAGCACATGGTGGGGAAAATCTTTTGCTCCCAGCGCCGTAACCTTTTTTCTTTGTTCAGTCTTCTGTTGTATTTTGGATAAGGTTTAATAAACCTTCCTAAACTATGAACATTGAGTAGCTGCTTCTCACAGCTGCATTGGCTCTCCCTGCCCCACTCTGGCCTCAGTGGGAGCTGCCCTGTCCAAACCAGCCCCACAGAGCCAGGGCTGAGGGCACAGCTGGGATCAGGCAAGGTGGAGCTGCATCCTCCCTCCTCAGATGGACAGGCTTTGCTTCCCAAGGGGTGTGAAAGAGGTTTTACAGCCACTTCTGTGAGCCAGAGGAAAGTTTGATAAGTGGATCCATGTTTACCCCTGAAAGAATTTCCTACCAAGGTTATTGACATAGAAACCAAGATAGAAAGAAGGATAAATAAGAGAAACCTGCAACTGCCTTCTTCAATGAGCATTTTGTCTGTCTCTTGTAACCAATGAGTAAAGTGTAAACTTATGAGCCTTGTAAGAATGTATAAAAAGCATGCATGCTAGAATAAAACCAGTTTGAAGCCTTCTGAAAATGGAGTGTGTTTCTTTGTATTGTCTCTGTCTCTCCCATGACAAAGGAGCTCTTGCAGACACAGTGCCTTTGGCAGCTCCCTGTATTTTCCAGCTGTTTCCCTACCTGTTTCAGACTGAGCAGGAATAGCTTGGAGCACGAGCATTTGGCACTGGGGGGAGCAAATGCAGAGCTAAATCTTCTGCTGATGGAAATCAGTCCAGCCCCACTGCTTCCTAGAGCTGTGGGAACTCCTGTCATTCACATCAGCTGAAAATCTGTTCTGGAAGCTGCTCTGAAGGCTCTGGAAGGTGTGGTTTCTAGTCCCAGCATGGTTTTCTCTTTGCTGAGACAGCTAAATGTCCAAGTTTTCCATGGGATGATGTTCATGGCTAGTAGGGACTAAATTCTTCTAGTTACCATGGACCATGCAGGTGTCACGACTGGGATTTGCCAAAGTGTGCAGCACCAATGTGGTGACTGTATTATGGAAAAAGTACAAGGTGTGAGAAAAAGGAAGGGAAAGTATTTTTATTATGAAGGATGCTGTTGAACAAAACCCCAACAAACCCACACTTTAATTGAAAGAAAATTATCCACAAATTTTAGCCATCTCTAGAAATGGCTCCTTGCAAAGCAGCATAAAGATTTTACTGACAACAAGTGATTTTCATCAATTCAGAGAAATTTTATCATTTCCAGTTTTTAATAACTCTGCTGATGCAGGTGGCTCATGTAAAAACAGGCCATAACAAAGCTGTTTCAAAACCATTTGAAACAATTTCAAGAGGGATTACTGCAAAAAACCACATCTATTATTGACTGAAACTCTTCTAAAATATCTGTCCATATTTTCTGGTGAGACACTTCACACATGTGAATAGAGCACTCTCCATGATGTCAGTGGTAGATCTTGCCCATCAAGGAGAATTCTGCCTAATTTCTCTTTTCCCCCCTTTTCCTGGATCTCTCAGCAGGCCCTATACAGGTATTGATCCCTCCTTTCTACTCTCAGGACTTAACTAAACAAACCAGGGCTGTCTTGACTCCTTGACATTTGTTCCCCCTCTTGCAGGAATATCTACACAGTGGCAAACCATCTGTGATCAGGCAAGATTTATTGTCCCACTGATTCCTGGAACTGAAAATATTAATGATGTAAAATATTGATTTGAAAAAACAAACCTCTGAGTTGCTCAATGAGCCTCTCATGCAGGCACAATGCTAAAATGTCCATCCATATTCCATTTTCATATTTATTGGTAAGTGAAAAATCAGGCATGTCAAGCTGTTCAATTTCTAAAGTGAAGTACTTCTCTCCCTCAGATGCACATGAATAATTCTCATTAACCTTCAAGGGATTAATGCAGTTTCTTGCAAATGGCTGCAATATACAGTATTTAATATTTATGCTTTCCATATGGCTGGTGCTGTCATACATTCTTGTCAAACATGCTGCACACTTAATGATATTTTAACTAAACGTGGTCCGGAAGACCTGGATGTCTGAGGGACACTTGTGCCCATCTCCATTTTTATGGATGCTATTTGAGCCTCATAAAAAAATTCCTAAAGAGATTAAATCAGCTGCTCTACCTAAACATGCTGTTCAGCTGCCCTTAAAGCAAAGCTAAATGCGATGTTGTCAGACGAGACCCAGGGCCAGTGAGCTCTGTAATATCCCCACAGAGCCCAGAGTGACCGAGAGCCACAGAGCCACAGAATCATCTCAGAGTGGTTTGGGTTGGAAGGGAACCTAAAATTCATCTCGTTCCATGGGCAGGGACACCTTCCACCAGATCAGTTTGCTCCAAGCCCTGTCCAACCTGCCCTTGAACAATTCCAGAGCTGGGGGTCTGCAGGCCGGAAAGGATCCACAATCCTCCCTTGGAGGGAAAACCCCTCAAGGGACAACCACAGTGTTTGGGTGAGGGAAAAGGCCTCTCCCAGCATGCCTTGCTGTGAAATGCAGATTCCATGTATCCTATTGGCCCTTCCTATTGGCTCCACCCCTGTGCCCTCATCCCATTGGCCCTGGTGTTCTGCCCCGCCCCTCAAGATCCCCATATAAACCCTGCTTTCCCTTCTCAACGGCTCTTTGTCCCTGGATGCTTTTGGGGAGGAGGTGCAGTGAAGGCTCTCCTTGGAACCCCACACACAGACCCCTTGTTCTGCATCTCCTGGGTCCCAGAGGAGCTGAAATCACCCAGGGTGAGCACAGACCTGCCTGTGCCCCTCAGGTGTCTTCTTCAGGACACTTCTTTGGGAAGGTCACAGCTGCCTGAACATCTGCTGTGACATGGGGTAGGATGGAAGATGGGCTGGGAACAGTTTCCAGGTTGGGAAACAGAACAACAGAGGGTAAAAGTAACCTGGCTAAGGGCCCAGCAAACCAGTGCCAGAGACTGGGAGAAAACAGTGGTGTGCTCTGGTTAGACCCTGCTGTCCACAGGATCCCTGTACCCTGTGCTGTGGGAGTCTCTGCAATTGCCATGGGGCCACCATGGGATGAGTGAAAGATTGCTTTTCCCTCACACTGATCCCATGCACTAAGGCTGTATCTGTTAGATCAGACTGGTGGATGCCCAATACACTGTGTGCCTGCCAGTGATGAAGTAGTTTTAAACATTTTATTAGCATTTTCCCCCATAAATTAAATTTGATACATTTTTAAAAATACAGATACAGATTTTATCTGAATAAGTTTCTTGGAACCGTTCAAAATAAAGTAGGAACTTTATTGCAATCTTTGCATTCCACTTTTCCTGTAATCTACTGTACATTCCCTCATTAAGAGACATATCACTCCATTTTCATTCCCTTCTTTGCCACCCCTTACCTCAGAAATGAACATATTCAGAATTTCTGTTCAATGTCAAGGCAAACATTAAGATTTTCACAGTTGATTTTGAGTAGCCTTGCACAGCTTCTCAGTGAAGAAACCAGACCCAGTGGGGAAACAATGGCTGCTTCTCTTATTTGTATGTCCAGGCATTGCTGCACAGGGAGAGATGGTCACAAACTGCAGGCAGGAAACCTCCTGCTCCTGGGGCCTCAGCCCAAACACTTCTGCCCAGCTCCATGGAACAGCTCTACCCCAGAGCTCAGCCTGCTAAAGCCATCAAAAGAGAAAGCAAGCAGTTTGTTACAGCTTGCTGTTTAATGGACTAAAAATCCTCTATCAATCAGAACTGTAAGCATTTCTTCCAAAACTAAACCCTGACTTCCATGCTAAAGGGAAAGGACCAGTGAAACATTGGTGATGCTCATGGTCTGGGGCGCAGGGTCATGGCTGGTGGTGACAAATGACTGTACAGAGAGAGGGAGGACAACCTGCCAAGTGATAGGTGCCAATTGTCACGACAGGGCTGTCATCCCAAGTGAGGATGTGACCTGTTCTAGAACATCTAAACCATTTGTCTTTCGAGCCTAAAGCAGAAGGAGTTAAACCAAATAGATTTGAATAGGCAAGAAGGTGGAGCAGTGCCTTGAGATCTGTAACAGAGGCTTTGAAGAGGGAGTGAGAGGCAGGGCTCTGGACTTGAATTGCCAACACTGTTGGATGCTGATAATTTCTGGCCCACTCAAAGCATCTAGAGTGGGTTTTTTCTTAGTTATAATTATAGACACACTTTACATTTTAGGGTCATCCAGTTCCAAGTGGGGTCATCACAATTCATTAAAGTAAAATTAGCCTCTGCATCTTTGCCCTTCTTGCACCAAACAAAAAAAAAAAGCTGCCTGTAATAGTACAGGATGTGGCCTGTGAGTGTGCCCATAATTAAAAGGTTGAGCTACTCTTGTAAACAAATTACCATGAACAAAGGGGTTTACAAATGCTGGCTAATTAGTTTGGATTCCCTAAAGCTTTTAGCTGTTTTTTTTTTTTTTTAATTCAATAACACAGTGTAAATTCTCTAGCCTGGAAAGTCTAATAGGAATTGGCAGAAAACTAAATAATTGATATTGTCAGCGATTGCAGCCCTCCGATGTTATTGTCTGCCAGTAAGCAGGACTGCTGTTATTTCCTGAGAGGATAAAGAACTGCTTTTAATGAATTAACAATATAAATGGTAGACAGCTGGCTTTCAGCAGCAGCTCAGGAGGCAATGTTTCAAGTTGAGGCTATAGGACCAGCGAACAAAACCCCTTCAGAGAGGCACTTGATGAGAGATGTGCTCATCACACCTCCTGCTGAGGGCCCAAATCCCTTCAGCTTTATTCCCCACAGACACCCCAGTGAAGCCTTGGGGCTCACTTCCAGGGCTGGAGGGAAGGGGAGCCAGCTGAGCACCTGAGCAGGCACTGGGGAGCAGTGGAGGGCAAACAGGCAGCCCTTGGTGCCATCCCAAGGCGTGGAATGCGTTCTGGCACTCTGAAGGGCACATAGGTGCTTCCTGAGGAGATCCTACCAGTCACACAGTGCCTGGTGCCTGCTGAGCAAACTGGTTTGAGAAAGTCTGGGCTGTCCCTCAGCAGTGACGGCCTCTAGGTTTTGACCATGGCTCTGCTGAGCTTCTCTTGGTCCAGGGGGTGTGGGAAATTCAGGACTCCTGGACAGCTGACCAATATGATTAGACAGAAGCTTTTATTGTTTACATTAAACACTTATTTATACATTCTAACCCTACTGCTTAAATATACTTTAAATTATTATAAATATATATATATTATAAGTATATATTATGTATATCATAAATATATATATTTATGATATATGTTTTAAGTATACCATAAATATATATTATAAGTATAATATAAATATACTATAAATTATTAAATAACAAACGCTTATTTATACTTCTAACCCCACACTGATCACTCATTTCTTATCGGTGCCTTTGCCTGTCCACGTGTTCTGCATGCACCTCTCAGAATGTGTGATTGGTCACAGTCCAGGGGGCTCACAGCTCTCTGCTATCTATTTCTTGTGGTCTTGGAATTTGGTTTCCTTAGCTTCTTCTTTCATATTTTAGCGCAGTTTATGTCTTAGTGACCTTGATGAATTTTCAGAGGGCCCTGAGAAAATTCTGTAAAACAATTATAAGGGAAATGGCTGGTGCACACTGCAGTCTGAGTTGTTCAGATGCAAACACGGGGGATTTCTCCTGGATTTTTGGTTTGTCTGGCTTTGTTTATACTTCTGTAAAGCATAATTACCTAAGTCCCTGAAAGTGGAATTTGGTCACATCATAAGTAATATGTGTTTTAATCCACTTTGCCCACCTCTATCTTCATTGTGTTGGAAGCCAGCAACGTGCAGGGCTCTGTGCAGCCCATCTCCTGCTCTCCCAGCCTTACCAGCCTTTCCCAATAGCAAAGTAACAAAATACAGTGGTGGGACAATGCTTGTCATACATCAATTTTTAAGTGGGTTTGGTTTTCTTTTTTCCTTGCAAAAGTGAAGCATTTAGTCTCTGAAAAAATGTTTTCTTGGCTCAGTTCTTGTGGGAACCAGCACGCTGCCTGAGTGCTCTCTGTGATCAGCCCTGTGATCTCTTCCACCAGCACTTTATTTATCCTAGTTTGTTATTGATTCAGGGCGACCCCAATGTAGAGAATAATGTGCTCTGACTCCATGATTCAGAAGGCTGAACAAATACTTTATTAAGCTATGTTATATTGCACTAATGCTATATTAAAACTGTACTAAAGGGATACTGTACTAAAAAGATGCTAAGGAAAACCCCATGACTGTCTCCAAAAGTCAGGACACAGCTTTGACCCAATTGGCCAATCACTCTAAACAACCATCACCAGAGTCCAATTAACAAATCACTTCGGGTAAAAATTCTCCATAACACATTCCACATGTGCCAAACAACAGGAGCAGTGAATAGGGATAAGAATTGTTTTCTCTTCTCTGAGCTTCTCAGTGCCTTCTCCAGGAAAAAATTGTGGGAGAGAGAATTATGTCTGTCTCTGTTCAGAGAATGTGAATGCCACAGTTTGTCACCAGAGCAGGCTGCCTGCTCAGAATAGAAGGTGTAAAGACCCATCCTCAACCTACTCCTCACACCTCTCCCCAAAGAAGAGCTTGGAACAGAATTGGTTTGGTCTCCACCAAAAGTTATTGTTTTAAAGCTATCAGCTGGGAGCAGCTGGATCTTGACCTTGCTTCTCAGCTGATGTGAAGGAAACAATCCATTTTCAAGGAGGCAAGCTGTTTCCAGCTCTTCCAAAAGAGGTCAGAGAGAGGGAGTATCAAGAAAAATCAGAGCAAACAGTGATATGGGCCACAGCTCAGCAGAGTTAATAGCAGGGAGAATGTGGAGAGAGCTGAAGTGGGCTTGAATACACAGGGCCAAGTCCCAAGCTGGCATACACTAGTTGGGCTTTGAAGGCAATGACCTGATCCTGTGTATAGTGCCTGTGGATCCATCCTAGAGCAGCCTTGTCATTGCTAGTAACAATGGCAGAAAGAAAAGAGGATTCTTTTCCTCTTTATTATTCTCTATTTGTTGAAAAGGCACTGGTTTCCTCTGACAAAAACTAAAATAGCTTCACAGAAGGCCTTGGCAGGCTGGAATATCTCAATAGCCAGTGTGAAGAGCACCTCATTCTTTACAGAGCGTAATGCACAGTAATGCTACTCAGAGACCCCATGAACAAAAGTAATGAGTGTTACAATTTTTTAAGGACACAAACCTTTCTGCTTTCACAACCATTTCCCTTCAGTACTCCCATCTCATACATGGCCTGAGACCAGTCCTTCCTTCCTGCCCTGTCTCAGGTATAGTAAAAAACTTTCATTTATCCTCAGGAGAGGACAGGAACTCACGATCTCTGCTTCTCTCTCCCAAGTATCCTGCTCTCCTGATTTTACCCTAGGCTGCTTTTCTAGTGCAGGCTGGGATGAGTATGGAGAGGAGGAACAAATCCATGTAGGTTGCTCAGCTTGCAGGTGATGGTACATTTTCTTTACCAGCCTTTTTCCTCCAAACCCCAAAAGAGTGATCAAATTAATGACTGCATTTTCTAGCAACAGGAGCACCTAAAATGCATTTAGATCCTGCAGAATGCTGAAATCACTGTTAATTGTTATTGTTTATTGTTGCCAGTGCTGCTGCTCTGGAGGATGTGTGGTGTGGTCCAGGAGCTGTGTGCAGGGAGATGTCATCACAGTGCCTCCTGCAAGGCACAACTAGGTCAAAATAAATATCCTTAGGTGAGTTCAGTGAGTGGGTTTTTCATCTGAAGCTGGGAATGTTTGTGCTCCCAGTGTACTTGGGAGAAGGAGAAGCTGGGGGTGGGAGAGTTGGCATGACTTGGGTGTGCGTGGTTGATCAAAGAAGATTTAGAGCTGCCTGTGGGCAGAAAGCTGGGACAAACCTTGAGTGTTGGTAATGCTGAAACCCAACTCTTCTTAGGCCATCCCACTCCCCTCATCACCACAGCCCATGGTTTAATGTAGAGCAGAGACGGTGTGGCACCTAGGCTAGATTTATGATGGAAATGGGGCATATTGTCATTCAGAATAAAGGCTCAAGAGCTGAATTCTGAAGGTTCTAATTGAAGAAAAAAGTGCCTTCTCAATTAGGAAGCTCAGCTTACAGTCAGATGAGGTTTGCACAGAACACTGAGTTTTTGTTAATTCATGCAGAAGTACAGCTTTGGGGCCTGCAGGATACCCTCTGCTCCCATTGCAAGAATTCACCACACCCTGTGGAATTGCAGCCTAGTGGAACAGAGATTAAACTGAACTTTATTAATTCACAAAACAAATGCACCTTTTTTCTTTATCTTGACAAGCTGTAGATTTATTTCCCTTGTCTAGACTAAGGGGCTTTGGTTCCCCACCAGTGGTCCCGAGCCACCCCAAATGCTGAAGAACAAAAATACTTTATCCACCACAGGACAGAGGATGCTTGTTCCAGGCTTTTAGTGATTGAGCTGTTTGTGCTCTCATCCAAATGTTATCATCTGGGAAAAATGCAGTTCTGTTTCAGATTCTCATCTTGGAGTAAGTTTGGAGTGTGTTCAGTGGAGTCGTGTGTGAGTCCTGCAGATGTGAGTCTGGGTCCTGTGGCATTCCCAGCTCATTTTGAGGTGTCCTTGTGCCCCATCTGTCTAGCCTGAAATGGGCATTACTACTTCCTAATGCCATTGGATGCAAACTCAGCTTCTCACAGAAGTTCAGCTCTCTGGGTACAGCAGCATGAAAATGTGTAAGCAGGAGTGTTACTGAGCACTTTTTATTTAACAATGAATTTAACATTCATCCTCGTGGAATGGAATCCTGTCCTGTGGAGCCTGGCACTTCTGCTGTGGACAAATGCTTTCATTTTTCTCCTCACTCATCCTGCAGCACAGTTCTGAGCTTGCCCTGTGGTTTGTGCAGGTAACTGCTCCAGAGGAGGCTGAAATGGTTCAGCCACGGGCAGACGGCTCAGTCTCTGGGGCTGCAGTCTCAGGATTTCTGCTGCTCACAGTGACCCCAAGATGAGTTAGAAAGTCTCTTTTCCCATACCAGCAGTTGAAGAAGGAGTCAGAACTATTCTGTTCTTGTTCTCAAGGTTGTTTATTGTTTCTTATCTATAACATTCTTTCTCTGGCCTACCGAGGTCCATCCAGCAGGTCAGACAGAGGCACACTGGCTGCCCTCAGGGCATTGTTGTCTTTTTATACTAAAAACTACGTGTACAATATTTACCATAACTTCCCAATACATATCACCTATGTTAGACATTGAGTTTCTACCTTAAACCAGTCTAAAAGTGCCAGCATCACCCAGAGCATGGAGGCTAGGAAGAAGAAGGAAGGAGGACAGGGCACGCCCAAATTCCTCCAACTTGGGACCCTGAGCCCCCATTCTAAAAACCTCAAAAATCTATTTTTCACCCCGTGGCAAACTAACTATTATTCTACTTAGACGTTCATGGCTTGCAGATCCTCATATAAGGTTGGTAATTTTTTCCATGGGTCATAATCAAAGGCACAGGGGTCTTGGGCTCTGTGCCAGGGTCTCTGAGCCCCCTGGCAGGGGTTTAGGCAATCCAGGACAGCCAGAGGGATGTTGTTCCAGATTGCAAGGCAAGATAAAATATTACAATCTGTATGGCAGATTACCTTTGTCAAGTGGGCAGTTTGTCTTCTTTCTCTCTCTGAGTGACCACATTCACTCCTCCCTCAGGGAAGACATCTGCTGATAACAGCCATTGAATGTCACTGCATGGCTGATAAGAACTACAGCATCCCACTGGGAGATGTGAGCCCAGAGGGAGGAGCCAAGCATTCCTGCCTGGATATAATCTGGAGATTCTGGAACACCAGCACGGCTTCTGCACTGGATTCCCCAGAGGAACAGCAGCTGCCTCTTCTTCCCCTGGATCTTCAGAGGCAGATGCACCCTTCTCCAGGATCCCTGCTCCAGCAGAGCCACCCCTGACACTGCAGGAGGGCTGAGCCACAATTCCAATGGGACTGTGCCAGCACCCTGACCTGTGGGAATGCTAATTATTAGAAGCTGGAAAAGTACTGTGTTTAGCCTTCTGATCTGAGTTTTTGCACCTGGGAAAACACTATGTCCTTAAACATCTCTAAATGTGATAACAAGGAGTCAGAGAAACGTGAGAAAGTAGAATACAAGACTGAAAGAATGAAGAAGAGTTGATATTTAGCTTAACGAATAAAATGCTTAAGTTACAGAATATGCATGAACTATTATAAAAGTATGTAACCTGATCAATAAATTAGAGACTAATGATCATCAACCCCTAAGATGTGCACGTCTCTCCTTCACCTCCTCAAATGGTGGCCCCTCCTTAAATAGAGTATTTTTCCTTAAATGGTGTAATTCTCCTTAAATAGTGATTTTTTTCTTTTAACACTGACCCACAGGGTGTCAGGTTGGGTTCTGACTCTGTCAGTGTTGTTTTGATTTACAGCATTGATTATTTTATCCTTTTATTTTCTTCCCTATTAAAGAACTGTTATTTCCTGCTCCCATATTTTTGCCTGAGAGCCCCTTAATTTAAAATTTATAGCAATTCAGAGGGGTGGGGAGGGTTTACATTCTCCATTTCAGGGGAGGCTCCTGCCTTTCTTGGCAGATTCCTGCCTTTCCAAACCAAGACAGATGTCCTGGGTTCCAACACTTCAGTGCCTTTCCCTCCCCTGGGCCAGCTCCTCTCCCACCCTGCTGGCCAGCACGGGTGCATCAGCAGGTCCTGCAGGCCACAGCTCCCCATGGCAGGCTGCCCAAGGGCCTGGGGACACTGCCAGGTGACCAGAGCTAACACTGGTGTCCTTGCAGTGGCTCTGCAGGGACAGGATAGCTCAGGAGGTGTAGACAGTCCAGGAAACAGCAGCACTGGGCTGCCAGCCTGCCCCATGGGTATGGACTGCAGGGATGACTTAAGGGGTTTTCTGAGATGTATTAGCCAAGCAGGATGGTCTTTCTGCTTGCTCTTAGGAAGACATGAATTGTGAATCTACAGGCAAATATATGAAACGTTTAGGCTAAACAGTGGCTGGACTTTAATATCTATTTGCTGCTCCCAAAGAATGATGTTCAGCTGTGTGGCAGTGACATTTACAGGGTCCTCAGCCAGTGTGTGCCCATCTGCCCAGAGTCTGTGTCACTGAGCTGACAGTCTGCACAGACAAAGCAGTGTGCTCCCCATCTTACAGAATGTGCAGTTCACTGATTCCCAGTGTCCTGCCAAAGATTAGGCAGAGACATTGTCTCAGAACCATGACTGAACTCAGGCCTTGGATTCCCAAAGCTGGAATCCACAGATGGACACATGGTTCAGCTGGATCTAATGACAGGCAAGACTCTGCCAGAGAAGTGCTTGTGAGAGTGAGGGCACCCAGAAGAGCCCTGGGGACAGCCAGGCTGAGCCCAGCAGCCGCATCAGTGGTTCTGGTTCTTGCACAGTTGTCCTGGAGATTTTTCCTGAGAAAATAGAGCAGAAATCATCCTGGATCAAACCAATCCTTCCAGCAGCATTCCCTCTGCTCCTGAGATTACATTGCTTTTATGGGTGCACTGGTGTGCTCTCAGCTAAGAAAGTCTGCAGCTCACAACTTAAATGTCTCTTCAGACACATGATTGGCATGCCTGTGTATTGAGTTGCAGGCAAAATACTGCTGCCACAGTGAGTCTGTGAGTGAAAACAGCCCACCCAGGCATGGCCATGGGGTTTGGCAAGGGCTGGCATTTTGGAGAGAATCCACCTCCTCAAAACAGCAGCACTCTGAAGTGCCTGGAGGCAGCAAGACCAGGAATCTGCCCATGCTGGGGTCTCGTCCTGCCCCATCAGCCACCCCACCCCTCACTCTCAGTGCTGGCAGCAGTGTGGCAGCAGATTGCTCAGGTTACAGGGAAATATCAGGGAATCCCAGACTGCTTGGGTGGGGATGGGCATTAAAGCTCCTCTGGTTCCATGCCCTGCCATGGCAGGGTCACCGTTCACTCGCCCAGCCATCTGCTCCAGAAAAGTTCCAGGGAGTTTCTGGAGGGTGTTCTTGGTTTTGTTGTGCACTGCTCCCTTGGGAAGGAGCCCCTGCCTGCTGGAAAGGAGATTCTGGGATCAGATCCCATCCCTCCAGCCTCCTCCATGCCCTGCAGGGTCCCTGCCTTTGGAGAAGGGACACTGGTGAGGAGGAGTGTGAGTAGTTCAGGGCTGGGGGCAGCAGAGTGAGAGCTGAGGAAGGTTAAAGGGGTACAGAAATATTTTGTAGGAGAGGGGACAGAGGGGCAGGAGTGTGGCATTCACATTCTCTGAAAAATCCCTTCACCCAGGATTTTTCTCCTGGGAAGCTGAGAAGCTTCAGAGAAAAGGAAAACAATTCTTCTCTCATTTGCTTCTCCTGTGTTGTGCTCATGTGGAATGTGTTTGGAGATTGTTTACACACAGGTGATTGTTCCATTGCATTCTGCTGTGAGTTGTTTTCACTCTTTGGCCAATCAGGGCCAAGCTGTGTCGGGATTCTGGAGAGAGTCAGGAGTTTTCATTATTATCTTTTTAGCATTCTGTAAGTATTCTTCCTGTATTCTTTAGTATAGTTTAGCTTAGTATTCTTTATATAATATAGTATCATAAAGTAATAAATTAGCCTTCTGAGAACATGGAGTCAGATTCGTCATTCCTTCCTTCATTGAGGGAATCACAAATTCAATACAGGAGGGTGCAAGGGGCTGTGCTGCTCCAGGCAGCAGATCCCCAGGCCAAAGCTGCTGCCCCTGTCCTGCCAAACTGCCCTAGGGACCAAATCCTCCATTCATCATGGGGAATCACATCTTATTCCAAAAGACATTTCAGGCCACTTTCTCTTGACATTTATTTCTTTCAAATGAAATGGGCAGGGAGGAGCCAGAGTGCTTTGCTATAATTCATGCAACTCCCTTGGGTCTTGCCCATGCCAGACATATGAATTTACAAGTTATTTGATAAATTGAGTAATCTTTCCTTTCAGGAAGCAATTTCTGACAGATTTTGATGTGTGATATCATCTGGGGACTTGTTAAGATTTTACTGTTCTCAAGGAAATAGAGATTTTAGTTGTTTTCTCTTTTTGAAATTTGGGCTTATTGCTTTGCCCAAGGACTTGGACTCCAAATCAAAATTAATTTTCAGTAATAGTTCTGTGCAAAAGGAAGAAAGTTTTGAGTATCAGTGGATTCAGACTGAGATCTGAATTTGGTAGCTGAAGGGAAACTAATTAATAAAAGTGAAACATCAGATTTTCCTATCAAAATTTTTTTTGCTTGTGTGCTTTTTTGAGGCATTAAAGAAATACAGTATTCCTCCAAATGAACACTTTTTAAAAAACAAAAATACAATTTTCAGGGTTTTTTTTCCCCCACCAGAAGACAAAAAAGAAATATATGTGGTTGTTGTCTTGCCTACATTTTTTATTTTGGAGGGTCAAACTAAAAACTCTCTCTCTAGTACAGAAAGGTGCCCTCTTGGCTTTGAAAGTGCTTGCTGTGGTGCCTGAGCATGCAGGGGTGGGAGCCCTTGCTATCACAAGTTGTCCTGGTTCATTGTTTTAGCTCCAAAGGTGACTGATGAGTCAGCAAGGACGTGGCTGTCATGAATATGCATAGAAAGAGATGTAGCTGCTCCAAGCAGCTCAAAGAAAATGCTAGCCAGGCTTGACAAAAAAAACCCAAAAAACATTCTCCTCCCCCTGCCCTGCCTCCTCCAAAAAAAATAAAATTGAACAACCTCCTTCTCCCCTTGCTCCTGTGAGAAATGATACTCACTTCCAGAAATTATAAAAGGTTTATTAAAACCTTATCAAAAATACTACAGAAGACTGAATAGAGAAAATAATACAGCACCTGGAGCAGAGGATCTTTCCCACCCTGTGCTCACCCACACCATGGGGGTTTCACCTTTTAACCCTTTAGCCCCTGCCAAAGTTCTGTCCATGGACTCCTCCTTCCCTGCCCAGCGCTGGAGATCACTGCCTGACACCTTGATTGGAGCTCAGGTGCTGCCACAGGAACGAGGGACCCTCCCAAATGTCCCAAACCCAGGGCACCCCTGAGAACAACACAAGGGGGGTAAAACACAACTGTAAATCTATAGAACTGCTCCTGACGTATATACAGGATATTTGCCTTTAATTGTGAGAGTCAACCATGGCATTGCTCATCTATCACACTCCTTTGAGGCCTTTTAATAAATCTCTGCTTTATTCTTTAGCTTGGTCTAGTCTCTGTTCTAGGTCAGCCTTCACAAGGCATCAGTTTTTGGCATCACTTGGCCTATCAGCTTTTGCCACACCATGCTGTAAATGCCTTAAAGCTAATTATCTAAAATTGTTTCTTGTGGGTCTTATTGCAGTGTATTTTTCATAGTTCTATTTCTCCAAAGTATCCAGTCTTATTTGTAAGGCCACCTTTTAAAACTTGTTTCTAGCTCCATTTCTCTCTCAACAAAGTCTGTCCTATTCCATGGCATTTCTAAGTCAGCATTTCTTATCTCAAGGTTTGCATACAGATGCACACTGTGTGGGCCTTCTGTCAGGCTTTGAGAATTCTCTACAAATCCATTTCCCACATTTCCCCCTCTCTCTAGAATGGAAAAAAAATTCCCCAGTATTGATTTGGGTTGCCCCCAGACAAAGGGAGGAATGATGAATCTGACTCCATGTTCTCAGAAGGCTAATTATTTATGATACTATGTTATATTAAAGAATACTAAATGAAACTGTACTATAAATTACAGAAAGGATACTTACACAATGCTAAAAAGATAATAATGAAAACTCGTGACTCTCTCCAGAGCCCTGACACAGCCTGGCCCTGATTGGCCAAAGAGTGAAAACAACTCACAGCAGAATCCAATGGAACAATCACCTGTGGGTAAACAATCTCCAACCACATTCCACATGAGCACAACACAGGAGAAGCAAATGAGATAAGAATTGTTTTCCTTTTTTCTGAAGCTTCTCAGCTTCCCAGGAGAAAAATGCTGGGTGAAGGGATTTTTCAGAGAAAATGTGAATGCCACACCCCACACACCACCTGCATCCTGCCAGTGCCACTGTTTGGATGCATTTGGACTCGGATGCACAACTTCCATCCTGGGATTGCTTTGCTGCTTTACACACGGGCTGTTCCATGGGGGGAGCAGCCTCCACCAGTGGGAGAAGCTTCCCTGCACCCCAACCCCAAGCAGCTCTGCAGGAAGGGCTTTCCTGAGGAATTCTGCCATGTGGGATCCTGTCTGGCACTGTCCTGGAAGGGAAGCTCTGATGTTTGCATCTGGCAGCCCACCGGGAAGGCTGGTGTCAGCTTCATGTTCAGTGGACAAAGTGAGGAGCCTCTGGGGTGTGGGTTGGCAACCATGGAGGAGACAGCTCCATTCTCTGCCATGAAAAACCCATTTTCAGTCCAATTACCCAGAAAATGTGGGTTTAAAAGGCAGTTTCTCTGTGGGGAAAAAAGCTAAGAAATTGAGTGAGTGGAAAATTCCTCTGGAAATCTAATGTGAGGCAAATTCCCATAGAGATACGAAGTTATTTTTGTAAAGAAATGGGTTGATTGTTTTTTTCCTGCAGATTTTTTCAAGGGATTTTGCCTGTGTTCTGGAGAACTATTGTATCTCCCAGTGAGCTTTTTTCAGAAAGGACATGAGAAGCAGTCATAATGAGAATTAATAACGTTCTGCTGATTAGTAAGGAATGCTCTGGACTTGTTGAACACAGTGGAATTAGTATCAAGTTAATCCATCAAATCTGAGGCCAGCACCAGCAACTGACTCTTCCAGATGGGGGACACATACAGATGAAAAATAATTTGCTGAAGGCCACTGAAAAGTTAAGAGCAGAGCTGGGATTCCCCTGTATGAGTCAGAGGACATTCAAAATACTTCACTTGCTGTAGAACAGGAATAATCCCTTGGATCCCCCCTGAACCTATGCCATGGAGAAAGAAGAGCTCCAAACCACATCCCACATCCTCTGTGCTCTGAGTTTTGCTGGTGCTCTGAGGGCTTGAGCTGCAGCTTTTCTGCAGCAGGACATGTCTTGGATGAATGGCTCTGTGGGAAGGGTGGGCTGTGCCTGGGGATGCCCCAGAGCAAGGATCAGCCCCTGAGAGCTGCTCCCTCCCCCAGGGCATTCTCCCAGCACATCTCAGGGCTCTGCAGCTGTCAGCTGGCAGGTCTGGATGGACCCCTCAGGGCTTTTCCCAGGTATTTCAGAGCTCCACTACAGCTGATTTCCAAGGGCATCAGGAACTCAAGTGCCTTTTGAGAATAGGAGACTCTGTCTCTCTTTCTTCATATGTGAAATGGAAGCAAGAGCACTTCATCACACTCCTGTGGGAAGAGACTGCATTAAAGACATCAAATGCTGCAGGAATAAAGGACCATAAATAACAACTTTGCCTTTTTGAGACAGCCACCAGCAGGTACCAGCAGCAGCGGCCTGCTCTGCCTTGCAGCCAGCCCCATCCAGGGGGTCCTGACTTCAGGTTTTAGCAATAATTATTTGGTCAGTTTTACCTGTTTGGCCTTTTGTGGGTGTTGGATGGGAGACTGTCCTGGTTTGGAAAGCCAGGAGTCTGCTAAGGAAGGCAGGATCCTCCCATGAAATGGAAAATGTAAATCCTCCCCACCCCTCTGAATTGCTATAAATTTTAAATTAAGGGGCTCTCAGGGAAAAATATGGGAGCAGGAATAACAGTTCTTTACTAGGGAAGAAAATAAAAGGATAAAATAAACAATGCAGTACACTAGAACAACACTGACAGAGTCAGAACCCAGCCTGACACCCTGTGGGTCAGGGTGCTGGCACAGTCCCATTGGAATTGTGGCTCAGCCCTCCTGCAGTGTCAGGGGTGGCTCTGCTGGAGCAGGGATCCTGGAGAAGGGTGCAGTCTGCCTCTGAAGATCCAGTGGGAGAAGAGGCAGCTGCTGTTCCTCTGGGGAATCCAGTGCAGAAGCCGTGCTGGTGTTCCAGAATCTCCAGATTCTATCCAGGTAGGAATGCTTGGCTCCTCCCTCTGGGCTCACATCTCCCAGTGGGATGCTGTAGTTCTTATCAGCCATGCAGTGACATTCAATAGCTGTTATCAGCAGATGTCCCCTCCCTAGGGAGGAGTGATTGTGGTCACTCAGAGAGAGAGATAAGGCAAACTGCCCACTCGACAAAAGATAATCTGCCATACAGATGGTAATGGAAAACATCTTGCATTGCAGTTTTCAACAGAGACACAGAGGACTCCTACTCCTCTTTTGATGTGAGTTTATGGGTAAGCCATGCTTGATCAGTGCAGCATCCCTGAGCACACCCTCCTGCCCTTCAAACAAAGCCAAAACCTCGTGTCACTCCATACTGCTACTGTGGTCACACCTTGTCTAAGCAAGCAACAGCAGCAAAACTTTTCAGTTCCTGTATTTGCTGCTCTGTTCTTTGTGAAGAACAGGGCTGGATTTGAGGCAGCATCACACTGGATACAAGCCAGGAGTTAGAGAAGTGCATGCAAAATATATAGTATTTATATAAGTATATATTTATATTTATAAAATATATAGTATTTATATATTATAGAAGTGCATGCAATTATAATATAATGGCATGACCAAACAAGAGGGCAGCAAGTTAGAGAGAATCATGGTGTGAGAAACAACTGCTCACTTTGAAAATTTAAAAAGGTTTTTTAAACCTTAACAAAAATACAACAAAGGACTACATAAGGAAAAAGCTGCAGCACTGGGGACTGCCCCTCATGGATATCACATGGCTGTTCCCCTTCAAGCTGGGTGCTCAGTCTTTTATACCCCTGGGGGCTGCATCACCAGCCCTGGCCCCTCCCAAGGTCTGTCAGGCAGCTCTTCTGTGCCATTTATCAGTGCAGACTGCTTTGTAACTGGATTGGAGCTCAGGTGTTGCCGTGCCCACCCCCTGAGCACCCCCAAGCTTTTCCATCCCCACCTGCCCCATGCAAGGGACACCTGTGCAGCTCCTTTGTACCTGTCCCAGACAGCCCAGGCTGGCTGATGGCAACAATACAGGGGGAGAGGGAACTGTGGGGAGAACAGAGGACAGCTAAACCACAATAACATAACTGTACATCACTAAAGCTTTTCTCAATATTCACACAATAGTTATCTTTTAATTGTGAGAGCCAATCATCCCATTATCCATCTATAACAATGGCAAGTGGAGTCAGAGCAGTGCCCGTGGCTGCAGAGCTGTGGTTTCCTTGCAGAGGATTCACAGATGTTCCAGCTCCCGTTACAGTAATAACCTGAGCATTTCTCCTTGTGGCAGGACTGTGAAGAGGGGTTTGGGGAGTTCCTGTCTGTAACCTCAGCAAGAACTCAGCTGATGGAGAAAACCCTGGCCCAGGGCTGCAGCTGGGACAGGCAGCACCTCTGTGCTCCTGACTGAAGGTGCAGCACTGGCTCTAGCAGGACTGCAGCAATTAAACACTAAAGAGCATCTAATAAGAGAGGTACAAAACCTTCTTTGTCCCCTGGCAACTCTGCTCTAGGCACCTGCTTGATATCAAAGAAAGCTTCCAAAAATGGAAGCTAGCAAAAGAGGGCGAAAGCAGGAAGGAAAAAAGCATTATTGTTAAAGCTGACATTAATTTGCATTCTCAATTCAGTCTCACAAATGGCTCTTGGGGGTAATGAGTTACCTGAATCAAACCCTATTGAGGATAGAAATTGTTTTTAATTATCATGCATAATAGCCTGAATGGCTTTGAGAAGGTGCCCTTTTACTTTGTGTCTGCTGGAAGCAAAGCAGAATTCCTGGTGGCATCTTTCTAAATAATGTGATTTGCAGTAATGATGTGAGGCTGTAGGGAGGTTCCTTTCATTCATGAGCAGTAGACATCAGTCTTAATCTGATGATGCCTCACCTCCACCCCTCTTCTCCCCCTCCCTGCTTTTCTATGGAGGAGATTCTTCATGACACTCAAAGCAGCTAATGGTATTTAACACCTTTGCAAAGGAGATGTGACCAGAGAGACAGAGAATGAGCCAGGTTTAGCACCAGGGATAAAGACTGTGACCCTTTGAAGATGTTCCTAATTTGGACACGTAATTGGCCTTTTGTCAGAGAAGGGGCCAGCTGCGCCCCCTCAGGGGATGGATGGAGGTTCTCTGCTCCCCTGGGAAAGAGGCATGAAAATGCAAGGAAATCAATGTTTCACCACCAGGGAAGCAATGACATTCAAATCTTTACCGGAGCTTTTTGGAGAAAATGCAGTCCTTAAGTATTGAGGGGCCTCCTGTGGCCCTGGGAGTGCAGACACAGGAGCTGAGGGTCACAGGGACCATGTGCTGCCAACACACAACCCAACCAACTCAGCACCGCCACACCTCCCTGGGCTGAAAGATTTGGAGAACAGAATTGACTCAGAGAAAGGGAAACTACCAAGGACAACTTTCCTATTAAACAATGGCAGTTAATTAATTTCTGATGCCTTTCCTTCCCAAAGTCTGGCAGATGTACAGAGGGACCCCCGTACTCCAAGGCGCTCCCTCCTCCAGGGAGATGGAACACTTGGGAGCATTTCTTCTCCTGAAGATCTGTGTCTGCATCTAATTACAAGGGCAGAAGAAGAAAAAAATTACTCTCCTGACAAACCTGAACATTGTGCAGGCCCAGCTTACTGCACAGAGGCTGGACTTACAGAAAGGCTCACTCATTAACCAGGCTATTCCAGCAGAAGGTGGAATTAGGACTTTATGGCCCAGAGAGAGCCACAGGAAGGGTGTTGAGATGCTTGAGTGCATCCAGAGGAGGCACCGAGGCTGGAGAGGGGCTGGGAACACAAACCCTGTGAGGAACCACTGAGGGAGCCGGGGGTGCTCAGCCTGGAGAAAAGGAGACTCAGGGGTGCCCTCATCACTCTACAGCTCCCTGAAAGGTGGTTGGATATTGGGAAAAGTTTTATATGGAGAGGGTGATAAAGTTCAGGAATGGCTGCCTGGGGAGGTGGTGGGATCACCATCCCTGGGTGTGTTTAACAAAGCCTGGATGTGGCACTGGGTGCCAGGGTTCAGTTGAGCTGTAGGGGCTGGGTTGGACTCGATGACCTTCAAGGTCTCTTCCAACCCAATAATTCTGTGAATTCTGTAAATTTTGTGAATTCTGTGAATGATGTCCCCCCACTCTGACCCCACCAGGCCTGTACTTTGTTCCCAAAACATTTCCTGAGATGAGTTTCCAGTCTGAGCACTTGCACTGGTGTTTGGGAGAGTCACATTTTCCCTGCCCCCAAAGAGGGATCTGTGGAAAGGACTGGGGTTCCTAGCACAGAGAAATGGAGCTGCAGTCCTGGGATAATGAAGCAGAGGAGTTCCCTACGTGCACAGTATCAGAGCATTTTGTGGTCTCTCATAACCTCATGCAGCAAGTGAAACATTTCATCCAGTTATTTTAATCCATTAGCTACAGATTTCAGGAAAACACCAGTAATGTATGTAACGTGCACCCAGGAGAAACAACAAATGGTTAGTTAGAGAATTTAGATTTTAATTAAGTAGATAACGTGTGCTTGCATTTAGTCTTATAAATGAAAATGTATTCACTGTAGAGTAGCTGGGTTCTACTAGATTTCCCTGAACATAAAGAGAAGGGCTGATTATTACTGATTACTGAACTATTAAGGGTTTGTACCTTGGGCTGCTTGATTGGAGCTCTGTTTGCTTCTGTTGCTAAAAAGGCTCTTCTCTGCTACCCAGATATGTGTGAAATAGGCAGCATTTGGACTCAATGTGAGAATTAATTCTAGGTTACAAACCTCAGCAAATGATCCAAATAATCGTGCTAGTTGCTTCTCTCTGGCCATAACAGCAGGTTTCCATGGCTGAGGGATGCTGGTGGTAGGGATGCTGCACGCCACTCCCACTCACAGGAGGCAGAGGTGAATGTGCTGCTAAAGGAAAGGGGTCACTGAGAAAAGAGCTCTTGGAAATAAAGAGCAGATCAGAGCTTGCCCAGGGTAATTCCCATGCTCTGTGACATCTCTTTTTGCATGGGAACACCAAGAGATTACAAGACACACAATGCACTTAAGAAAGTGCTTTATCTCTGGAGGTCCTGTGAATGTTAAGTAGATAAGCCCAGAGATGATTTAGGAGGTAACCAAACATGAGCAGTGATTTAGCACTGGGGAGGCTGAGGCACAGTGATTTGCCTTTGAGGACAGCTCTGGGAGGTCCCAGCCTGGGATGCAAATCTGCACCTGCAGCTGCTGCCTCTGCCTCTTGGTGCTGTTTATCCAGGCTCCTGTTTTTGCAGCATGCCATGGAATGCTGCTGTTCTCCCCACTTCTAAAGCCAATGCTGAAATTAAATACACGAAATGCAAGATTTCAGGGGCCTCTGTAATGCACAGGAGCCAGGTTTCAGAGCTGTCCCAGGTGCTCTCTCACTGCAGAGCAGCCACAAAGCCAGAGGCTCTGCTTCACACCTGAAGTGAGCTCTTCTGATGGGTAATTGCCCGGGGAAAGGGTTTGCCCAGAAGGAAGTGCAGCCAGATGACACCCAGCACTCCAGCTGAAACTCTGGGCTCTATCAGATGGAAACAAGCTGGGATAGCTTCACGTTGCCTGGTGAAGACAGACCACTGTCTGGTCTTCTGTAAATTCTGATTGACAGTGGCTGCTGGGGAAAGGGAAGGAAAATATATATGAAACCTCACTTTCTTCTCCTGGGTCTAGCTTGGCTTTGCCTCGCCAGACCACAGCCTCTAGACCAACATTCCTTGTTCACACACACATTTTTGGCCTTTCTTGAGCTCTTGTCGTTTATCCCCATAATCCTTAAATGCCTCCCAGCATTTGGAGTCTTGTCTTGGCTGTGCTTCCCCAAGCACCCAAGGAGGACACCAATTCCAGGCATCACCCTGAAGGATGTAATTATCCCATAAAAAGCTTCTCCTAAACTGTAACATCCAGCACAGACTAGAGGCTTGCCCTGCTAGGAAAGCTTATTCAGGTTAGTTTGATGGTAAAACCTGAAGGAACTGACCATGGAACAGTAGAAAGAGTCCAAGACTTCTTGCATTCCTGGCAATATGTCTGAATATCTGGAAGAAGGACTTTTTAACAATTTTGATTAATGGAAGAGAAGCTTCCTAAACTGCCTTTGTTTCTAGTGGAACTCCTTTTACTTAATTATGCTTTGTTGGAATTTCCTTTGGAGTGATCTGTTTGGGGCTATGAGTATTGATGAGGGCTCTGGGAGAGCTGGGGCTGCTACCTGCTCTGTTCCAGATGTAGTGTGTGTCTCTGAAATGCCTGTACCCCATCTCCTGGGAACAATCAAGGCTGCAATCCACAGACCTGAATTTGATTTATTTTTTGGCACCTATAAAACCTGGAGATAGACACTTCCACATACCCAGCATTAAAGTCTAACCTGATAGACATTCCTTAGATACATGCATCCTAGGATGAAGACTTCTGTAGAAAATAAATACCTTTGAGACACATTGGGAATGATTTTGCCTTCTGTCATGTCTTCTGGCTGAGTGTGTAGGTGGAAGAAAAGCTGTGTCAGGACCCAGGACATTGCTCTGGCTGCCCTGGAGGACTCAAGACCCTGGCAGGGGGCTCAGAGACCTTGGCACAGAGTCACAAACACCTGTGCCTTTGATTTTAGCCCATGGAAACAATTACCAACTTTGTGTGAAGATTTATGAACCACAAGATTTTGAATAGAATGTTAGTTCATTTATCACGGGGTGAAAAAGTAGAATTTTGGGTATTAGAATGGGGGTTCGAGAGGCAAGATGGAGGAATCTGGGTGTGTCCTGTCCTTCTTCTCCTTCTTCTTGGCCTCCATCTTCTGCTGTGATGGTGGCACTTCTGGATTGGTTTAGAGTAGAGACAGACTGTCTAACATAGGTGATGGGTATTGGAAAATTATTGTAAATAAAGCACACACAGTTCTTAGTATAAAAAGCCAACCCCACCCCAAGGGCAGGGGCTGTGCCACAACCTGACCTGCTGGACAGATCTTAGCAGGTCAGGGAGAGAATGGAACAGATCAGAGAAAATAAACAACCTTGGAAAGCAGAGCTGAGGGATCTCGACGACTTCTGCGGTTGCAGGGCTGGGAAAAAAGAAACTTTAATACCTTGGGGTCATCTCAACACCAGAGACCTCATCAAAGCTGACCCTTCCTGGGCTCCTCACTCAGGATGTGTCACCTTGTCTTGCATTTGTGCCTCTTGGCAGCAGGAGTTGAGGGAATTTTTTCTCCTTTGTGAATTTAGGACGGTGAATGGAAATTGTTAAAAGGCTGATAGTCCTGCGAGGGGGTGCCTCAAATGATGGTGCCTCAAATGGACAAACCCATGGAGGAGTCAGTCCTGTTCCTTCTGAAGGCAGCATTGCTGGGGCAGCACTGTTGTGTGGCTGCTGCCAGGCCCTGCCAGGGGAGACTGTCCCAATCCATGGGCAAGTTTGCAGCCACTCACCCTAACAGTAATGGGGTGCATTATTTGGGAATTTAGCTTCTCATAACAATGAGACTTCCTTCTACCCTTCTCATTCCTTTAATGCTGGCCCGTGTCCAATCCAGTTAAATAAACCAGGAAAGTAACCATTAATGTCAAAATCCCATAATTAAATGCTGACTGAATCACTGCTCAGGCTTGCAACACTTTACTGTAATTTTTAAAGAATATCCAAGTTGACATTAGACTTTTTAAACAGATTAATTAGTCACATTTCATTTTAAGTGGCACTGACTTAATAGGTACTGCAAATGTACAGTATGTATTTACTTAAAGCCATTATAACATAATATTTACAGGATATTAACATGTATTAATTACTGTATAATGAACCTCGTGACTACAATATTGCCATTCTTGCATGGCTGTAAAAGTTTTATCATCTTGTGAGGGGGGAGGGAAATTAAAATAAATTGCATGCACATTGAAAGCTTATTTTTCAGAGGAAATGTGCAAGTTATAAGAAAATGTAAAACAGGGGACCCAGTAAATCACAAACAGCTAACAAATGCTCCAAGACATGCTATAATGTTTTTATGAGCGTGTTTTACAACCCATTCATTACACTGTCTGTCCTTCTGAAAGCTGGTTATTAGACTGCCTGTGCAAAGTAACACATGAATATCTGTGCAACTAGCCATGAAATCACAGCTAAGCTGATCACTTTTGTTTTGCCTAGTTCATCCTGGAAGATATCTTAGGAGTATTTTCCCCTGGAGCTGTAATTCCCCAGCACATTGCAACAGGAAAGGTGTGACCGTGTTCACAGGGATCTTAGGATGAGGGAAGAGATGAGGATCTGACTCCATGTTTCAGAAGGCTTGATTTATTAATTTATGATATATATTACATTATATCCATACTAAAAGAATAGAAGAAAGGATTTCATCAGAAAGCTGGCTAAGAATAGAATAGCAAAGAATGATAACAAAGGTTTGTGGCTTGGGCTCTCTGAGCCAGCTGACTGTGATTGGCCATTAATTACAAACATCCAACATGGGCCAATCACAGATGCACCTGTTGCATTCTACAGCAGCAGATAATCAATGTTTATTATCAATTTTGTTCCTGAGGCCTCTCAGCTTCTCAGGAGGAAAAATCCTTAGGAAAGGATTTTCCATAAAAGATGCCTGTGACAGAGACGGGGTGCTGGGGAGTGCTGTGGGGTGTTCCTGGGAACAGAGTGCCCTGCTCAGCCTCCTCCTCCTGGGGACACATCCTTCTGGCTGCTGGGGATGAACCACAGCTGTGCATTGCTCAGTGCCTTTACCCACATTTTGGAGATGTCCAGCTGCGACAGTCACATTCTCTGAAAAAATCCCTTCACCCAGGATTTGTCTCCTGGGGAGCTGAGAAGCCTCAGAGGAAAGGAAAACAATTCTTATCTCATTTGCTTCTCCTGTGTTGTGCTCATGTGGAATGTGTTTGGAGATTGTTTACCCACAGTTGATTGTTCCATTGGATTCTGCTGTGAGTTGTTTTCACTCTTTGGCCAATTGGGGCCAGGCTGTGTTGGGGCTCTGGAGAGAGTCAGGAGTTTTCATTATTATCTTTTTAGCAGTATCTTTTCTGTATTCTTTAGTATAGTATAGTATTGTTTAATATAATACAGTGTAATAAAGTAATAAATTAGCCTTCTGAGAACATGGAGTCAGATGCATCATTCCTGCCTTTGTTGGGGCATTCCCAGCAAATTCAATATCCAGCCATGGTTTGATGCTGGCTGGAGGGAGGAAAGGCTCCTGGGGGTCACTCCTGCAGGAGCTGCAGGCTGCCAGGTGGCTCCACGTGCTTCCCTTTCCATGTGGGGTTTACCTGCTGGAAACAAGGAGGACAATCATTCTTGAGGCAAGGGGTCACCAGCATTTGTCAGCTGACAGAGGGAGAATATTTGCTGCGTGCTGCGAGTCGGCTGTCGGGGGAGGCTGCAGGTTGGGCTGTCTGTCAGGGGGGTTAAAGGTGTGCTGAAACTGGGGTGCTGGAGCAGGTGAGTGCTCAAGGACCTCTCTGCCTGTCAGAACTCAGTGCATCCCTCCAGGTGTCCAGAGATGCCAAGGACCCCGTCAGGGGGCTCAGAGACCCTGGCATGCTGCCCAGAGCACCTGGGGATTTGATTTTGACCCTTGGAGCAAGTTGCCAGCTTTGTATGAGGACGTGAAAGTCACACAGGTTTGAATAGTGTAATAACAAAATAATCACAGGGTGGAAATGTAGATTTTAGGATTTTTGGTATGGGGGTTATGGGGATAAGATGGAGGAATCTGGGCATGTCCAGCCCTTTCTTTCTTCTTCTTCTTGGTCTCCATTTTCTGCAGAATGTTGGCACTTTGGGATTGGTTTAGAGTAGAAGTGCACTGTCTACCATATATGATAGGTATTGAGAATTAAATGTAAATATGATATATGTAGTTTGTAGTATAAAAGGACAACACCGTCTCGGGGGCAGTCAGAGTGCCTGTGGCTGCCCTGCTGATCAGACCTCGGCTGGGCAGAAAGAAAATTTTATGGATAAGAATTAATAAACAACCTCAAGACCAAAAAGTGAAGAGTCCAGACTCGTTCTTCAGTTGCGCGGGCTGAAGCAGAGACATCCTGCACATCTCAGGGCAGCAATTACCAACAGCAACCCGAGATCTGCCTGCTTGTTTTTCATTATGTGTGTGATGTGCAAAATGATGGGAGCAGATAGCCCTGGAGACCTCCCTGCTGACCCCGCTGCTCCTGTGAGGTGAGCACATGCACCAATGGAGCCACCAGGGCGAGTGACAGCCAGGCAGCTCTGGCATTCTGCAATTTCCCTTCCACTGCCACACTGCAAACGGCTTCATATTCAAATGGCTGCCTGTCTATGATTGTCCAATTATTCAGTGCATTCTTTCTTTGATGGCACAGATGTTCTCAATTTCTTGGAGTAGAGGGTTTTTTTTCATCTCTAAAGTCGTTCTGCCTCAGAAATGCAAAATTCTCCACAGTTCACCAGGTTCTCTGATGGGTTTGCATAATTGGTCTTCAATTTGCCTATTGTTTTGTAATAGAAAGCCTATGTTTAATTTCATTTTTGTAAACCTGTAGAAAGAGCAGAACATTCTGCCATTTATGTCATTCTCCTCATTAGGATCCGAGCGGATTGTGAGCATTTAGACTTGATTATAAGGCACAGATTGTGCTGAAAGGAACACATGCTTTCCTCTTCCATTGTTTTAAACACTTCAGCAGGCTGATCCAGCAAGATGTTAAACATGTTCAACTCTCTTTGTACCTCTGTGTGAGGTGTTTTTCTCTGGCAAGGCCATTCTGATTTCTTTGGGTATTGGCATCACAGGTAGGGCAGCCTTGGTCTGTTGCAAACAGGAATTGTTCAAACTGTGGACATGAGTGACTGCATAATTCCCTGGGAAAGGACATTTTGATGTCTGTTCTGAGTGATGGCTGCAAGCTGCCCTTGCAACAAGGGGGTACCACACTGTCCCAGGGCCTGTTTCCTCTTGTGTAGTGGATGTAGCAATAAAAATACCTCTGTTGTTAAACTCTCAAACAGCATTCATGAAATTACTTGCACTTCTCATTTATATAATTCTTTATGCTCATTTATATATTATTCTTACATGGCAAGGTAGAGATACCTGTGTGATATAAATATTAAAAAAGCTACAGAAGAGAAAAGGACATTTCTAAAACTTCATAGGGAGAACAGCAACAAAACTCCAGAAAAACCCTACATCAGCTAATGGCAGCTCTGGGGGTGAGGGGGAACTTAGCAGATTGGATCCTGGGAAATAAAAAAAGAATTTTTAAAAGATTAGAGGCTTGCTGGGATAATTCAAAAGAGATAAAGGGATGACCCAGGGAATTAAAACCTCACAGCAATCCTACATAAAAGGATTAGCTTAGAGCCCCAGCAACAAAGGAGGGTCTAGCACTGAAGGTGTGCTGGTTACCCCAGGACATGGCCAGGTGTGCTGCTGCCCTTCCCTGTTCCAGAGAAATGCCCTAAGCTTGGTTTTCCCAAAATCATTTATTACAGTGTCTTTCAAAGGGACTGGAAAAGCTCCAAAGCTCCTGGTGTCTCTCTGGCACAGACAGGAGTGCAGGGACACTGTGGGAAGGACCTTCCACCTACCACTGACAGTGGTACAGCCTTGCTGCAGTGTCATGTGCTGCTCAGCACGGGGCCTTAATACCCCTAAGAGGCTCATGGCAGTGTCCCAAAACAGCTTTAGACAGGCTTAGCCTCCTGAGGTTACAGAAGAACAGTCAAGTGTGGCTCTTCCCTTGCACAGCAAAGCCTGGAAGAGGCTGAGAAAAACCTATTGCAGGGGAATGCTGGCAGAAAAATAACCAGGTTCATCCTGTACTGGCCAGATTGGAGAGTGCTGGGACTGGCAACGGGAATGAGCCCATCCCACCATGGATGTGGGTTCAGCCTGTGCTGATGGCAGTGTGTGGGTCCTGGAGGGGCCTTTCCTGCTGCTGCCAGCCTGTATTCCTGATTGTCCTAGAGCGACGTTATGGTGCTTGTTTCCCCATCCCTGTGTTCTGTTCATGCTGGATATCATGTTCTGTGCCTTCAAGACTGGCTCTGAAGAGCGAATGTTTTGTTTTGGTTTTGCTCTCAGCCACTCCCCATGGCTGGCAGGACACACAGACAGGGCAGTGCATGGTGCTGCTTTTGCTTTGTGCTTTGCTCTTGCTCCTGCTTTGCTCCTGCTTTGCTCTTGCTCTTTGCTCCTGCTCATTAGCTAGTTTAGCTAAGCAGTCTGAATTTTCCCTGGACTGTTTCTCCTTTCCCTTTTCTGGACCCACTCGAGCCTGCTCTGGGCTGGGCCCTGGGAACACCGAGAGTTTGCACCTTGTGGCTGCAGCAGCTGCCCCAGCACAGGAGGGACTGAGAACAGAGCGAGCACCCCCAGAGAGACTTTCTGAATTTGTCATCTTTGTCAGAGCAGTGACAGAGTGGTGTCATCTGGTATTGTTCATTTTGTGTGCTGGGGGGGCTGTGCCTGTTAAATAAACAGGTTCTTTCCACTTCTCTCCCAGGAATCCTTCCTGAACTGGTTGGGGGTAGGGGCCGTGTGTGTTTGCTTTCTGGAGGGGCCCCTTTGGAGGTTTTCTCCCAGATTTGCCCTAAACCAGGACTCTGATCCAGGAGAGGCTGTCTCTTCAACCCCTTCATGTGCTAGATAGAAATGACATTGTAATTTGCATGAAGAGAACCTTTCTGTCACAGTGTGCCTGGATGGAACCAAAAGGGACCTCGAAGTGACTTGTAATGCCAGCACTTTGGAGGTCCCTACATTTGTCTCCAGCCTGTTCTCTGCATCAGATGAGCTGATGCCTCAGAATCAAGCCTTGTACTATCTGTCTTAGAAGACAGCCAGGAAATAGCTTTACCAAGGTACACACATGTTCTCTGAGAAGATAACAAATACCTCTATTCAACAATACATCAAACAAGTGTGTTCTGAGCCCAGGAGCCACAGATGTTACCAAGATCCCTACATCAAAGCCCAGATGATTCCCTTCTCAGCACTGGGATTTCTAGTCAAAGTCACAATGGACTGGCAATTACTTTGTGTTAGATCTTGGGGACACTGCCCAGAGACAGAGCTGAAAGGCAGGAGAAGTGTCTGATGGGTCAGAAGGATGAGCTCACTGACAACACACATTTCTTTTAGGCTGCTCTCAATATCAAAGCCCTTTACTTCTTTTGTGCTGGTTTTAGAAGGAAGAGAGATGCTGCTGCTTTGTTTCACTTCCTTCCATCATTAAATAAGAAATGTCCCTCCCATCTCCTGTTAGGAGAAGAAATTTGGTATTTCCCAGCCTTTTTCTCAATGTATAGTTCTGTTGGTCAGCTCACAGAAATTCCAGTCTTGTCTTTGTAAAACACTAGGATGGCATCCCTTTCCCCATTATTACCCTTTTTCAGGCTTTCAGGGAGCTGGACAGAGCAGAGGAGGAGAGGGCCAGAATCAGTCCTTACTTCAGGCACTGAAATTTTAATTACAGTTGACACTTTTCAGACTGCTGCTGAATATTTTCATCAGCTGGAAAATGGCTGTCACCTCCCTACCCTTGGGGACATGAACGCTTAGTGGAAGTTACTCTAAGTGAAACCCAGGCTCAAATCTGCATTTTGGCTCAGCTTCCACATGTCCCTATCTTGTGCTGCCTCTTCCTTCAGAGCTGCCTTTGCTCTCCAAGCAGCAGCTGGGGATGGGAATTGCCATCACACCCTGGCAAGGATGTGAAGGAGCTGCTTCCTTCCCTGCCTCTGAAGAAGAGAGGGCTGCAGCTTCCTCAGCAAAGCTTCAAAACTTAGTTTGTGACGGTGCTCACAGGCATCTTAGGATGAGGGAAGAGATGAGGATCTGACTCCATGTTTCAGAAGGCTGATTTATTATTTTGTGATATATATTATATTAAAACTATACTAAAAGAATAGAAGAAAGGATTTCATCAGAAGGCTGGCTAAGAACAGAAAAAGAAAGAATTATAACAAAGGCTTGTGGCTGGGACAGAGTCCCAGCCAGCTGACTGTGATTGGCCATTAATTAGAAACAACCACATGAGACCAATCCCAGATGCACCTGTTGCATTCCACAGCAGCAGATAACCATTGTTCACATTTTGTTCCTGAGGCCTCTCAGCTTCTCAGGAGGAAAAATCCTAAGGAAACGATTTTCCATAAAAGATGTCTGTGACATTAGTTGGTTGCCACACTCAGGAAACTCAGTGTTTGATTTTCTGTGTTAGGTGGGAGGTTTGCTCTGAGCAGTGGGAGGTGCAGGCTCAGAGTCCTGGTACAGCCCAGTGCTGAACATCTGGATTGAGCAGATGTCCCCAGAGGGCCAAAGTGGGCCACAGGCCTGTTAATCCATGGAGAGGTCAGTGTTTGCCCTGGCAGGGAGATGCCCAAAACCACCATTTCTAGAAAGGAGATATGATGCTTTAAAATTTACAGCTGCTTCTCACTCCTCACTAAAACTTATTGGAAATTGGAAATATTGGAAATGAATATTCACTCAAGAAAGGGGAAGCCCTGCTCCTGCCAGCCTGAGGTTTTGCCAGGGCAGGGGTGGCAGAGCTGGGCTGCTGCACTGTGCTGTCCCTGTCCTTGGCTGAGGCACAGCTCCAATCCCCTCTGCCAGGGAAGGACCCTGCCCTGCTCCATGCAGCACATCCAGCCTGGGGCAGCATCAGGAGCCTTGGCAGGGCAAAGCCCTGCTGGAGTTCTGGATGCTGAGAATTCAAAACTTTCTGTGCTGAGAGGCACTGACCCCCAAGAGAACACTGCATTTGACCTGAGACTGTGGAGAAGGCTTCCAAAATTGAATGACAGAACTGGAATTTAGAATTGAATGATAGAACTGATAGAAATGAGTGTGGAGTTTGAATAGAAGTGTGCAATATCACAGGGTGGAAAACTTAAGAGTTTAATGTTTCAGAATATAGCACTATGTATATAGGGCAAGATGGAGATTTTAGGGTGGTGGCTGGTTCTTCTTCTTCACCCTCTTCTTCAGGGGTTTGGGTGGTTTTGTGTAATTGGATAAAAAACTCCTCATTGCAGACTTTGAGTGATTAGTTATTGGGTTAAAAATGAAAATAATTTCGGTGTCATTTCTTAGTTTGACAGTTTAGCCCTAAAAGACCTTGTAAAGAAAGACAGTTTGCCATTTTTTTAGCTTGTTAGTAGAATGCTGTAGAACTCGCGACTTGTAGGACTGTGACATGGATAAGAAATAATAAACATTGGAGTCTGAACACCAAATACCATCTCAAGTGCTTCAATCACAACCTTGACAGAGGCAGAGAAGAAGCCAAAAACTGGCATTTAGGGGTGCCCTGTCTGAGGACAAAGGCCCTGCTCTGCAGAGGTTCCTGCTGTGGAGAGGCAGGGGAGGAGCAGGACTGGAGAGAGCTTCTCTGAGAGTGCTCAAACTCAACCTCTCTGCTCACTGCTGGAAGATTTCAGCATCCTTTGCCACATTGTGGAGAGGTTTTACTCAATGGACCAGAGTTTGTCACTCATGATGACAGTTTAAATTTTCCTTCCCAACTGCAAGGCCAGCAACAAAGCAGGTTGGAGCCTGGATTTCACTTAAGAGTGACTTCCACTAAGTGTTTGTGTCCCCAAGGGTAGGGAGATGACAGCCATTTTCCAGCTGATGAAAATATTCAGCAGCAGTCTGAAAAGTGTCAACTGTAATTAAAATTTGTTTATATTTTCAAGGGTAATATTGCTTATTCTCTTGTTGACAATTGCTGCTTCAAGCTTCTAGGCTTAACCAGATAGGAGCAGTTTGTCTTTAAGTGGCAAGTTTCTCCTTTCCCTAGTCACTGATTTGTGGCTATGTTTAGGAATGGTTTTAATTGCATGCTCCTATTTTTTTCCCCCAGTGTTTTTCTAGAACCCTTTAATAACCAGCATTTACTAAAAATTCTGAGAGCTCAGGGGAACAAAAAAAATCTATTCACTCTATTATTCTTGTAGCAGACACAACCCAAAAGCTCTTTTCTGTGACAGAGTCAATAATTGTTTAATCCATGTAAAACAAGCTGCTTTCCACACTCAGTTGAGAAAACAGCAGGCTCTGCTCTGTGGCCACCAAAGACAACACAAACGTGGTGGGTTTGGTCACAGCTCAGCGAGGGTTTGAGGGGACAGGGGGCTGTTGGGGTCTGTCAGAACCCAGGACATTGCTCTGACTGCCCTGGGTGATTCCAGACCCTGGCAGGGGCTCAGAGACCTTGGCACAGAGTCACAAACACCTGTGCCTTTGATTTTAGCCCATGGAAACAATTAGCAATGCCGTGTGAAGAGTTACAAACCACAAGATTTTGAATAGAATGTTAGTTCATTTATCACGGGGTGAAAAAGTAGAATTTTGGGTTTTAGAATGGGGGTTCAAGAGGCAAGATGGAGGAATCTGGGCATGTCCTGTCCTTCTTCTTCTTGTTCTCCATCTTCTGCTGTGATGGTGGCACTTCTGGATTGGTTTAGAGTAGAGACAGACTGTCTGACATAGGTGATAGGTATTGGAGAATTATTGTAAATAAAGCGCACACAGTTCTTAGTACAAAAAGATAACACTGCCCTGAGGGTGTCAGTGTGCCTCAACCCGACCTGCTGGACAGATCTCAGCAGGTCAGAGAAAGAATGGAATAGATAAGAGAAAATAACCTTGAAAACCAGAGCTGAGGAATCCTGACTCCAGTAATTTCGATTGCGGGGCTGGGAAAAAGAGACTTTCTAACACCTCAGGCTCATCTTGACCACAGAGACTCCAAGAGGGTGCCAGCAGCTTGCACTGGCAGGGCTGACACAGCTACTGAGGCTGGGGCTGTGTCACAGACATCTCTTCCTTAAAATCCTTTCATTAGGATTTTTCCAGCTGAAGCTGAGAAGTTTCAGCAACAAGATGTAAACAATGGTTATCAGCTGCTGTGGAATGCAACAGGTCCACCTGTGATTGGCCCATCTTAGATGTTTATAATTAATGGCCAATCAAGGACAGAGCTATCTCAGACAGGTCCGGGAGAGATGCTTTGTTATTCGTTCTTTGCTATTCTATTCTTAGCTTAGCCTTCTGAAGAACCCTTTTCTTTCTTTTTAGTATAGTTATAATGTAATATATATATCATAAAATAATAAATCAAGCCTTCTGATCATGGAGTCAACATTCTCGTCTCTTCTTCATCCTGAAAACCCCTGTGACCACGGCTACAGGGCTGAGCCAGTAATCCATCAGAACAAACAAGAGGAACATGCTGGATTGAACCTTCAGGAGTGCTTGTTTTGGGTGGCAGGGGAGGTGTGACTGCTGGAGGTGTAGTAATTACACATCCTCTGAACAGAGAGAGACATGGATCTCCCAGGAGAATCCTGGGAAGCTGTGAGAAGCTGTGGGAAACTTGGAGGAGAGATTTCAAACAATTATTATCTCTCTTTCTGTAACTATTGTTTATAGATATGGTTCTCCAGAGTGTGCTGTTCATAGTCACCAATAATGTGAGAGCTTTCTGCTTTAAGACCAATCAAGTCTCACCTTAGGGAGTCACATTATAGAAAGACCTGCTACCTTCATTAATCACTTTTGCCTTCTGATCCACCTGAAGACCGGAGTCTTCTTTCCATCCCTGACTCAACAGCATCACTGGAGGTTTGATGGGGTATTTTATTTGTGGGGTGCCCCATGGCAGGGAGGAATGATGAATCTGACTCCATGTTCTCAGAAGGCTAATTTATTATTTTATGATACTAATATAATAAAGTGTTATTATAATAAATTATAACATATAGCTGAAAAAAAAGGAAATGGAACAGCTGGATTTTCTTTGGCTTCCTTCAAGCCAAACTTGAAGAGATTTGGGCTTGTGGAGGGATAAAGCAGCACATGCAGGTGCAGTGGGATTACAAATCCCTTTCCTTGCACCAGGAGTCCTGGACAGATTTGAATGGCACATGACCAGGCCCATGGCACACCACCATTCCCCACGCCAGCCAACCATCCAAACCCTTCAGAGGCACAGAGCAACCTCTGCCTGGGCTCTGCTGAGGGACAGCACGTGTTCCACTGAGATTTTGCAAGTGTTCTGGTTCCTGTGTAGTCTTGGCCAGATCACCTCACCCCCTCAGCCTGTTTTCCATTTGCAGACAGGATTAGCTGTACTTCCCTATCCCTTTCTGCCTGTAGGCTCAGAAAAAAAAAATTACTTATTTTGCATACAAATTCATGCATTTTGCATGCAGTCCCTGGTCGAGTCAGGCCTTATCTTACATGAGACATCTGATGTATCAGATTATAAATGATAAACACCCATAACCACAAGGACAAGTTTCCTTGAAGTCTGTGTGCATGCTGATGTGGGTAACTCAGGGCTGCTCAGTGCTTGCTCAAAGTTCATTTCTACAGTTCCCAGTGGCTCCCAGATTATTTCCTCTCTCTCAGTGCTCCTGGTGTGGGGCACCAAACACAAAAAAATATGCAGCCTAAACTGAATAACCTGGTTTCTGCCAATTTCATGTGATCAAGAGATGCCACACTTGCAATTCAGGAGTAAATGAGAGAGACTGTTTTCCTCTGTAAGTGTGTTGTGAGCTTTATTGTTTGATATTAAAGCTGAATTGTGCAAAGTAGCCCATAAATGGCTAATAAAACCAGTGTTTACAGCTTGTAAAGTGCATCAAGTCTCTACCCTGCCTTGCCTAGGGAGATTATATTTGTGTTTGCTGTCTGGGGTTTAAGAACTGCCCATGGCTTTTCTTTTTGGGTCCATTCTAAATGATGCCGTGGACAAACATCTTTCCCTGTTAACTCAGCTGGGTCCTGCTGAGGCATTGCCAAGAGGAAGAGGAGCAGCAGGAAGAGCAGCAGGAAGAGCAGCACTGCTCCTTCCTCAGCATCAGGGAGAGGACTGGGGCACTCCAGGCTGTGCCACATGGCAAGGAAAGCTCCAGAACAAACCACCAGACTCCTGGGAAGCCCTGGCAGTAAAATGAGCTCATCATCCTCCTGTGAGTGTGGGCAGCAGAAACACCACTTTTATCCTTGGATATTCCCTTAGCCTCCATTTCCCTCAGTTTTGTCTTCATGATGTTACACAGATTCTTTTTCCTTTTTGATTTTCCTTTTCCTTTTTGTTTCCTGCTTGATTTTGTTTTTTCTTCTTCTTCTTTGAACGTATTAAGGGAAAAAGGCTGAGCCTGCAGTCTGCTTTTTATCTGGTGTTTATACTGGAGCTGCACTTATCAGCATTAATCGTCTTTCATAATTGTGAACAATTCTAAATACAAAAATAGATAAACACATGAGGCATTTCTTCTGACCAATGCTACCTGTGAAAACTCTTTGTTTTCCTCTAACTTTGGTGAAAATGGTTAGGTGTGTAAGTAGATGAGGTCTTGGACTTAGCAGTGCAAACTTCCAACAGCAAACCTGGCTCAAGTCTGGAGATCAGGAGCTGTGAAACAGATCTGCTCAGATCTGCTCCTAGGAGGTCCTTTGTCACAGACATATTTTCTGAAAAATCCTTTTGCTGGGATTTTTTCCTCCTGAGAAGCTGAGACGCCTCAGAGGAAAAGAAAAACAATGATTATCTGCTGCTGTGGAATGCAACAGGTGCACCTTTGATTGGCCCATGTGAGTTGTTTTTACTCGATGACCAATGACAGCCACCTGTGTCGAGGCTGTGAGCAGTCACAAGCTTTTATTATCCTTCCATTCCTTTCTTTTCTAGCCTTCTGATGAAATCCTTTCTTCTATTCTTTTAGTATAGTTTTAATGTATCATTTTCTTTGAATATCACATATATCATAAAATAATAAATCAGCCTTCTGAAACATGGAGTCAAGATTCTCATCTCTTCCCTCATCCTGGGACCCCTGCAAACACCACCCCAGTCCTTCAGAGGAAGGAAACACAAGGAAGCTTTACTGCAGCAAAAAGTGACTTGCCGACCAGCTTGTCTCCAGATATGTGCAGATGAACAGCTCTCCCACTGGCCAAAAAAGCCCCACATGAAGATATTCAGTGGCTGGAAGCAGAAACTAAACCCATCCACACCCCTGAACTGCTCACCTAGCAGGCATTTCATTCCTGTCAGAGACCATCATCACTGTCCCTGCTCCCAAATGTGCCACACACTCACTCTTGATGGCAGCCTGAAGCTGGGGGAGGCTTCATAGCTGAGGATCTTTTATTTCACACAGAACTCCTGTAATGATTAGAACTCTTCTACGTAAAATTTGTAAAATTTTCAAGCCCTTTTGCACTTTGACTTGGGGCTTTGATGAAAGCTTTTCCTGCTCTGGACACTTGCAGCTTTAAACCTCTCTGTTCTTGGTCTGAGAGACCTGCAGGAGCTCAGAGCAATAAAGTGATGGGGCAGAAATTGCCCTTGAGGCACTTTTGTAGCAGGAGAGTTTGAATTAAATGCTGGGGTGTGACATCACACCCCAGATTTCCGTGAGGCACATTGAATTTAGTGTGTGAGGCTATCAGATATATTTGGAATTACTGCATGCTCTTTAATTACAAAATCTGCCCGAAGGCGTGTGTTTCCTTGGCTCTCTGGGATGTGTGCAGGTGTGAGCACACAGCTGAAGCACCCATGCTGCCAGCTCATCACAGTGACCCTGTCCACTGTCTTTGGCCTCATAACAGTTCATTACATTGTCCAGCATTCTGAGCCAGAGTAAGTGAGATTTATAGGTTGCCTGGGGAGAATCATTTCAAGAAGAAAGATCAATGACATGCAAGTCAGTGCAAAGAACAGCAAGTTACAATATCTGCCTCGTTAGAAGACATCAAACATCTTCATAAACTATTTAAAGGTAGAAATGATCATTAACCTTTGCTGTAGCAAATTACATTCAGAGTGGTCAATGCCATTTAATATGAGTCAGGGTGACACCCCATTAGGGTTTGTAGGGACCTGGGGATGTGTCTTGGTTTGAGAGACAGGAGTCTGCTAAGGAAGGCAGGAGCCTCCCTTGAAATGGAAAATGCAAACCCCCTCCCTCTGAATTATTGTAATTTTGAAATTCAGGGGCTCTCAGGCAAAGATAGGGGAATAGGAATAACAGTTCTTAAACAGGAAAATTTAAAAGGAAGAAATGCAATAGTACAAACAAAAACCACAGCCAGAGTGAGAGCAGTCCCTGCCCCCTGTGTGTCAGGGGTGGCACAGCCCCATCCCATGGGGCTCAGCCCTCCTGCAGTGCCAGCTGTGGCTCTGCTGCAGCAGGGATCCTGCACAAGGGGGGAGTTTTCCTCTGCAGCTCCAGGGCTGCTGCAGATGGGCCTGGGCTCCCTCTGGCAATGCAGGGCAGCAGAAAGCTGCTCCTCTGGCAATGCAGGGGGCAAAGGCTGCTGTGCTGTGCCAGGCTCAGATTGGATCCAGGTAGGAATGCCTGGCTCCTGCCCTGGGCGCAGCATCTCCCCATGGGATGCTGGAATTGGATCAGCCCTGCAGGGACACTCAGTGGCCATGGACAGCAGAGATCTCCTGGAGGGAGGGTTGGCTGTGGGAGAGAGAAAGAAAAAACTGCCCCAGGAACAGCAGAGAACTGCCCCAGCTCTGACAGAGGGGGACAGAACACACAGCCCCATTTCCTATCTGAGACAGGATGTTCATGCTTTGAAGTCATTCTCACCCTGGGCCTGCTTTGGAGGACACACTGGATGAGCAGACTGAACAACACAAAGTGTCCTTGCTCACCTCAGTAGAGCTCTCTGGCCTTGCTTGCAGCTGCATCACTTTGCATCCCCCCCAGACAAACAGCCATGGATCCTTTTTCTACCTCCTTTACTTAATTATTACTGCTTTTAATATGATGTGAAAGCATCCCATTTTTCCTGTGGGGGAAAATCACAGCCCAGGTTGTTCCTTGCAGAGCCAGGAGAAGAACAGATTGTTCAGCTTTGCCTTGCTCCTCTGAAACCACCTTGAGCAGCTGATGGCCCCATCCCTCTTTGAGACCCAGCTCTGCAGCAATACATCCCTTGGCTGCTTTTCTTTAAACGCTGTAGTCATGCTGCTGCAATTTAAAGTGTGATCTGTTGTTGATAATCTCAGCCCTGCCTCTTCTCCTGATGCTGAATCAATGACATTTTTTCTGAGCTGCCTACATCTGGTGTTTTACTGATGGCTGCATGTGGCCCTCTCACTTTAATTACTTCTGCTGTGTCTAGCACTATATGCTCTATAATGTTTCAGAGACTGCTTGCAATTAAAATAAAAAATAAGTAATACATTACTTATGTCTCCTTGCAGTTTTATTCTCTGAGCTGTCCAAGTGGCTCAAAGCCCATGGAGTATTAGCAAAAACCTGGGACACAGGAATGACCAGGAGAATTCAGGCTTTACAGGCTCCTGAAAGGCACCATTTCCTGAACATTGCTTTACTTTATCCAGTTCCTTTGCTCTTGAAAGAAAATGTCAACATATTTAACTTTTCATCCCCAGGTTTCCAGGGGACTCAGTGTAATCAGTCTCCTTGCTGGGAAGGGCTGTGCTTGTACCAAGTGAGCTCAGCTGATGGTTGGGGCACTCCAGTTTTGTAACTGCTTTAACAGCAGGTTGGGAGGGACTAATCAGATGCAGTTTTGAGTATTCTGGCTCCAGATCAACAAAATGCTTAAGCATGTGCTTAATTTTAAGCACTGCAATGGATTTGCCCGTGAAAAACAGGGACAAAATGTCATCCAGCCATCCTGCTGAGTAATCCTAACAATTATTTCTCATTCTTGTTTTTTGTTTTTTGGTTTTTTTTTTTTTTTTCTCAGTGCTTCTTTGCCCCCACAAAATCTTTTAGGCATTCTAGAAGAGCGAGCACAGAAAAGCTGAAATGAAACAGCTCATGCAGGGAAGCACAAGCAGTGTGGGGAATTTTCATTTAGCAATCCAAGCAGCAGATTTCTGTTATTATAAATACTGGCTGAATTCACTTGTGAAAATATACAACAGTTAATTTGCATGTAAAGTGACAAATTAAAATCTAAAATTCCCCATTTTGTTCCCTGAGTGGAATATAACATGACAAGCTCTGCAAAATGCCTGAGCTCTGCTCCTGTGGCACCCCCAGTCTGGCAGTGCTGCAGCCATCACATTGAACCTGAGTGTGACAGGGCTTGGATCAGCACATGGAAACAGCTCAGCACAAATACTCAGAGGTGCTGGGAGCCTAAAACTCATTGCACTTGGGTGATTTTTAGCACCTGGTACCTAGAAACTGGGAACTGGGTTGAAGTACAGCCACTCTTTGCATGAAGATCAGAAAAGTGCCTTCCATCAGTACAGGATAGAAGATTTGTCAATCCCACGTGGAGTAACACCACAGGAGTGGCTGCATTTTGTTTTCCTGAAAGGCAGAACCTGTCTGAGCAGGGCTGGGTGTTCAAAGGACAGCGAAGCCCTTCCCAGCTTGCAGAAAGGAAGGAGTTAAACACTTGCTGATCCATAGGTTTTGTCAACCCTGCAGCCTTTCCTGGTATCTTTTCCAATTCCTTTTATCTGATTTTGTGAATTGGAAAGGGCATAGTGGCACAGGGTGTTCAATAGAGGCATGAGTGGTGGTATCTGCATTTTGTGGTAGCTGAAGAAAGGCTGTTCATTGTCACCCCGTTCTTCTAAAGTTCTGTGTAGGGGGATACACCTATGGAGGTGGCATAGAATATAATCTCATCCCCCCAAAGAGTTGCAGCTTAACCAATACTAGAAATTAGGAGCAGGCCTAATGTTAACAGGCCACACCTGTAGCCAATGAGAACAGCATTATAAAAGAGTGGATTGGTGGGATCTGGAGTCAGATTACTGCAAGGGCCAGCAAGAGTCAGTGCTTAGAGGAACTGCCTGTGAGAAACATTGAGGAGGTGTGACTCTCCAGCAATATGGAATCCTTGCCCCATAATGATAATAGAACTCTTGTGCTATATAAAACAACACTTCTAAGCCTTCTGGTGTGTACATTTTTGTAATGGGGTTTTTCACACGCTTTCCATGTAAATGATGATTGTTTTGTACTCCTTTCTGGAGGAGGAGAGAATTGATGGACTGTTGGTTTGACCAGTGTGGTTGGAGAGGTGTTAATTCCATCCTCCAATCCATGGTCACTTTTGGAATTCTACAAATATCAAGGTCTGCAAATAAATGAGCCTTTTTTGCCTTGGACACCTCAGCGTGTGAGTGTCGTTCATTTTGTGTCCTGTTGTGACAGCTCATCAAAGAAACTCAACAGCTCATCCCTGCCTATGCTCTGCTGTGTGTTGGCATTTCAGTGAGGAGGGCATCTCAGGCTGGGCTGTGGAGCTTTCCCTGGTGGAACTTTCCTCTTTGCCCTGGAGCCATCTCCCTCTCCTGCTGCCTTTTTGGCCCCTGCTGTGTGGAGGCTCCGTGCACAGCCCATCACTGCTGCAGGCCCAGGGCATGGGCAGGTGCCACTGCTCATTTGTTACCCTGGCACACAGCAGCAGCCCTGCTGACACTTGCATCCAGGAGCACTTTGCTCTGCAGAAATTCACTTAATCTTCCCTGACACTCTTTTGGTGGTTAAAGACAAAAAGCACCAGCTTATTCTCATTCCCAGACACTGATGTAGAGACCTGGAGAATTCAAGTGTTGATGAACTCCTTTGTTTTAAATGATTGCAGTAGAAGGTAACAGAGAGTAGTTTTAACAAGGCTAAACGAAACCTAAGTTTTCTGAGTGATGCTGATGTCTTTTCTTAAGGGACATAAGTGGCAGCTGTTTGCTGCCCTCCAAGGCCTGAGCTGCTCACAATGGCAGAAAACACAAGTGAGGTCTCTGCTGAACTAAAATCTGCCTTCTCTGGGCTGAGCTCCTTCTCCTGATCCTTGCCCCACTGAATCCAGCAGAAAATATTCCCATGACATGGGATGGGGTGTCCTGAATTTCCCCTGGAGCAGGAAGAGTTGAGAAACCTCTGCACTGCAGTGTTGGGACCATCGTGGATTAAAATCATGGATCAAAATCATGTACCAAAATCGTGGATCAAAATCATGGACCAAAGTCATGGATCAAAGGGAGGAGGGAATAGCACCAGCCAGTCCCAAACACAGAACCACCAACACAGACATAACTGTGAACCAAATGCTCCTCCCTAGGACTGCAGGTTGTGCCACACTCCCACTGCAGCCATCTCAAAAAGAAAATCTGTTTTGGGTTTGGTTTGTTGTGTTTTATTCCTGCTCACAGCAAATGGCAGACTAGGCATGGGCAGTGCCACAGGGAGAAGCCATGAGCTGATGCTGAAGGAAGGATTCTGGATGTAGCACGCTGACACAACAGTGGTTAATAACATTCTGAAGAAAAACAGATCTCTGGTGCACAGTGTCCAGCATCCAAGTGATTTTCCAGAGCAGGCAGGTGGGCAGAGTAGCAGGGCTAAAGGAGGTTGTTTGAGCTCTCCTTCTGCATGCAGGAGAATTTCCTAATTCAGGCTCAGACAGGAATGGGGAGAGATTTTTTTCCCAACCCTTCCCAAGCCTGTGCTGCAGTTTATCAGGAGATCAAGGGATGTAGGCACCTCATGAGCCTTTTTAACTTAACCCCTGATTTCCCTCTGCTCTCCACTCCGCCCCTCATGCCCTGTCCTCCCCAGGGTTTGCCCTGCTCCCACAGCAGTGCAGTGTGGCGAAACAGAGCTTCTGTTTCTGCCTTAGAATGCGTGGGAAGGCTCCACAGCCATCCGGGCTCTCAAAGAACGAAGCTGGACTCTCTGCTTTGCCGTCTTCCAGATGTTTATTAATTCTTATCAACAGAGTTTTCCCTCTGCCCAACCGGGGTCCGACCAGCAAGGCAGCCAAGGGCACCTTTATAGTACAAACTATGTATACAATATTTACCTATTCTTCCCAATGCCTATCACCCTTATTAACAAGTGCACCATCACCACAAACCAATCCCAAAGTGCCAGCACCACCACCGAAGATGGACGACAAGAAGGAGGAAGAACCACGAGACACACCTGGTTTCCTCCATCTTGCCTCCATAACCCCCCTGTACAACCCCCTTGTACCAAATTCTAAATCTATATATCACCTCGTGAACACACAGTATTTCTACACTATTCAAACCCTTGTGACTCTTAATCCTTCATACCCGAGTGGTGCATCCTTAGATGGATCGAAATCCAGCCACCAGCTGCCTCTGGCAAGATTCCACGACCGACAAGCCCCCCAAGGGTTCTCTCGGTTATTCAGATTGTTCAGGACCTTGGGAGTGCGAGCTCCCACAGTGCAGAATGCTGCAAGCTGGCACAGGTGTCGGGACCCAGAACATCCCTCTGGCTGTCCAGGATGGCCAAGACCCCTGCCAGGGGTCTCAGGGACCCTGGCACAGAGCCCAAAACACCTGTGGGTTTGATTATGACCCATGGAGCAAATTACCAACCTTATATGAAGATCAGCAAGCCACAACAGTTTAAGTAGAATATTAGTGCAGTTATCACATGGTGGAAAAGTAGATTTCAGGGTTTTTGGTATGGGGATTCAGGGGGCAAGATGGAAGGAACTGGGTGTGTCCAGCCTTTCTCCTTCTTCTTCTTGGCCTCCATCTTCTGCTGTGATGGTGGCACTCACAGATTGGTTTAGAGTAGAAGCTCACTGTCTAACATAGGTGATGGGTATTGGGAAGTAATTGTAAACATTGTACAGGTAGTTTTTAGTATAAAGACATAACACTGCCCTGGGGCAGGCAGAGTGCCTGGAACTGTCTTGGTGAGCTGACCTTGGCAGGGCAGGAGAAAATTTTTTATAGATAAGATAAAATAAACAACCTTGAGACCGAGAAATGAAGAGCCCTGACTCCTTCTTTAAGCACCGGGCTGGAAAAAGAGACTTTCAAACCTTTCTCGGGGTCACTGTGACAAGCTAGAGACCCCGACACACAGACACAGCAGGGACATGAACTCTGCACACAGGGATGTGGTTCACACCACACCTTCCACACCCTGCTCTCATCCTCCATGGGCACAGCTGAGACAGCCCTGCCAGCAGCACTGCCAGCTTCTGACCCGAGGAGAGGCGCGTGATGCTCCGGTAGGACAAACTGAAAGGAAAGTTGTTAAAAACAAACACAAACCCCAATCTCTCCCCACCCAAAAGAGCAAGATCCTCCAGGGCCCTGCTCTGGGGTGGTTCACCTGGCTGTTCCAGGCTGAGCTCTCACTGCAAGGACAGACTGCCACATCTGCCCCACACAGGGATTCATTAATGCTTATGGTGCCTCCTCAGTGAGAGGTATCCAAAGCTCCAGGAAGAAGGATCTTTTGATGGCAGTATCTATTCATAAAACCCTTGGAGCAGAGCTGGAGGGAGGCTTCAGCTGCCAAGGGAAGAGAGGCAGCAACTGACCCAGCTGTATCCAGCTGTTGTCCTGCTGGGCCACTATTTCTAAAAAAATCAGAGTTGGTGATTCAGATAAGCATCCTACAGCTTTACCTGCTTTACCAGGGTTGGTGATTCAGATAAGCATCCTACATCTTTACCTCTGCTCAAAGATTTCCCCTGCATGAAGAAGGAGCCCAGGTTTTCTCTGCACCACAGGACACTGTTTTCCTTGTAGAGCAAGGATGTGTTTGTTTAACAAGGAGGGAGCAAGTGAGGAAGGTGTGTAGGTAAAAAAGAGTAAGTGGCCCTCACTCTAGTGCCACCCAACCTGTATAATACTGCTGTTTCAGCCTTTGTTCAAAGAGGGCTGATTATCCAGCACACCCTTTAGTTCTCAGGCAAGAGGGAGAGCCTGGATTCGACCTCACAGCAACCTCTCTGCACCAAGGGGTTACTCAAGCGTTAGTAACATACATCCATGACAGAAAACACTGCTGTAGTGTGTAAAGTGTTAGTAACTCACAGCAATGACAGAAAGCACCGCTGTGGTGTGTAAGGTGTTAGTAACCTCCAGCAGTGTGTGTAGCAGATAGAAAGGCCAGGCTAAAGCTGTGTTAATCAGGGATACTCACAGCTCTCACATCCCTGCTGCCGTGGCAGGGATGTTGGATGTGTTACCCTCTGAGGTTCATGGAGCAGCAGCAGCAGCAATGGGCTGTTCCTGCTTTGCTGAAAGGCTGTGGATTTAATTTCTGCTTCTAAGTAGTGCTATTTGCAAATCCATGGAGGGTACAGAGCAGATTTCTAGGGCATGGAGTTGTATATATTCATCCTTTTCATCCCACACTCCTGACCTTGGGGTGTAATGTATGCTTGTGTACCTTTGTAGAGTGCCCTTTGCTAGACAAGGGAGGCAAGAGGATGAACCAAAGGTTGTGCTACTGATCTGGATTTGGGAAGACATGGGTTTAATTCCCCATCCTTATGCAGTCTCCTTGTGAAAAAATCTCGCATAATAAAAAACCTTCAGGAGGAGAGGTTCAGCAAGAATGACACAGAAACTGCAAAAGGAAAAAGAAAAGCATTTGTTAAAAGGTGGAAAACATCCTAAGGCCCTTGGTTCTTAACTGTCAAGTGTTGTGTCTTGCCTAGAGGTCTGAGACCTTGTTTGTGTGTGCTCTGTTCAGCTGCAAACAGTCAGAATAATGAAGATGGACATTTTTGGCTCTCTGGATCAAACAGTGATGGTTGTGACTGCAAATTAATAGAAGAGAGGGAAAGTAAGGACATAAAAGGCATTTTTTCAAGCACTGGCTGCCAGAATCTCTTCACAGGGCAGAGGTGGGTCAGGCAGGGCAGCTGCCTGGTAGATCCTCCTGGGATGCCTCTGTTTCCATCCTGTTACAGAAGAGTTCATGTGATGGCTGCAGCCAGGGAATGTGGGAACCCTGGGCAGACAAATCCTGGTGATTCATTAATTTATTTATTTTCCCAAACTCCAGAGACTCTTTAAAAGACTTTTCTAATGTGGCTGTAATAATTGTTACCTGCAGACAGCTCTGACTTAATTTTCAAGGATGATCTCCACTTCAGAGGTGGCAGAAGGAAGAGATAAACTATTTTAAATGGCACATGTAGGCAGCAGATTAAATGTATTTGTTGCAAGTCTAGTGCAGCAGCCAGCACAGATGAGATGTCCTGGACTCTTTCTGTTTATCTCCGAGAGGAACCAAGGCTGAGAGTCAAGGAGTCTGAAGTTACAGTTTGGGGAAGAACAACATTATGTGCACAGCAGAAATCTCCCACTTCAGTTCCTCGGGTCCACGCTCTCTGAAGAAATACCAGGAGTTTCTCTGAAGAGTATTTGCTTTTTGCATTGCCAAGGGTCCATCCACCCTTGGTGCCATACCCAGTGTGTGTGTGATGGGATCCAGCCACAGGAGGGGGACAAAGATGCACTTGGTGAGGAAATTTTAACATGCAAGGGATTTAAGCTAACCCCTGCTGGCAGAGGCAGAGGAGCAAATCCCATGCCTTCCAGTCCTGGGGAGTTCAGTCTTGCCACGGACACACAGCAGATCCTGAGCATGGGGACTGTGCTGTCCTGTTTGCAAAGGTCTTTTGATCAGGTCATCATTGCAGGAAACAAGAGTGAGAACCCAGCAGATACAACAGGCAGTGGGAAATGGTTTGAGAGGGAGGGTTTTTCCAGTGGGAAATGCTTGCCCTGCCCTTGGTGCTGGCAGGCAGGGAGGCTCCTGTGTCAGATGGTCTCTCTGAGCCCCCCACAAGCCTCAGTGTGGGCTGGTCCATCTGCAGCTCACCAGCAATGACCAGTCTGGTGTGCTGCCTTTCAAAACACACCCATACACCATGGATTGCCAGTGAGAGACAGCAAACCCTGTCCAGTCTGGAAGGTGGTGGTTGGAAGATGCTCATGGTGCTGATGGAAGACTCCTGTCCCAGACTGCAAGGCAAGATGCATTCTATTCTATTGCCATCTGTCAGAGCTGGGGCAGTTCTCTGCTGTTCAGTGGGCAGTTTTCCTTATCTCTTCCACACCCAATCCTCCATCCAGGGGGCCATCTGCTGATAACAGCCATTGAATGTCCCTGCATGGCTGATAAGAACTACAGCATCCCACTGGGAGATGTGAGCCCAGAGGGAGCAGCCAAGCATTCCTACCTGGATAGAATCTGGAGATTCTGGAACACCAGCACGGCTTCTCCACTGGATTCCCCAGAGGAACAGCAGCTGCCTCTTCTCCCCCTGGATCTTCAGAGGCAGACTCCACCCTTCTCCAGGATCCCTGCTCCAGCAGAGCCACCCCTGACACTGCAGGAGGGCTGAGCCACAATTCCAATGGGGCTGTGCCAGCACCCTGACCCACAGGGTGTCAGGTTGGGTTCTGACTCTGGCAGTGTTGTTCTAGTGTACGGCATTGGTTATTTTATCCTTTTATTTTCTTCTCTAGTAAAGAACTGTTATTCCTGCTCCCATATCTTTGCCTTAGAGCCGCTAATTTAAATTTTATAACAATTCAGAGGAAGGGGGGGGTTTACATTCTCCATTTCAGGGGAGGCTCCTGCCTTTCTTGGCAGACACCTGGCTTTCCAAACCAAGAGAAGCCTTTTGCCCATGGCTGAGGCAAAGGCAGCCTGGTGCAGCTGGGGCTGGAGATGGAGCTCCCTTAGCAGGAGGGAGAGCAGGTGGCAGAGCAGCAGGGAGGAAGGCTTGCCAACCACACACATCACGAGGAGCCTGAAAGGAAACAATTTGTTTAACTAGTTTGCCAGATAATATCTATATTATGAATGCACCAAACATTGCTTATTCCTCCTCACTGGAGGGTTCTTGCTTCCAGGATGAAGCTGTTGTTCCCTCCAGTTCAGAGCTAGGGAAAGGCTGGGAGATGCTGCTGAAGACCCAGTGGGTGTTTGCTGCAAGTCAGTGAAGGTGAAAGGGGGTTTGTGCTCCTGTGCATCACTCCAGCTTTCCCTGGGGACAGGTTGGCTCAGTGTGTTCCAGGTTCTTCCTTCAGCTGCTCCCAGCTTTGAGTTACACCTGTTTGTCCCAGTTTTGGGCAGCTCCAGGCTGCATGGCCAACACCTGTGAGGTGCTGCTTCTCAGCTGGTCCCTGTGGCTCCCAGTCCAGCCTGATGTTCTCCTAACAGGCCTAAAAGATGGAGTTTCAAGTGGTCACAACCCACATCTAAGGCAGCTTTTTCCAAGAGTCGGGTGAGGATCCTAAATTACCCAAATTCCTGGGTTTTTTTTCTGGAGCTGTTCAATATAGGTCATACCCATGCTCAAAGCTTTGTATCTAATATTAACTAATCTGATATTAACTGGTGTGTGTGGCAGGGGAGCTGTTTGAAATGAGGCTCAGTATATCAGAGGAGCAGTGATCATCCAGAAAGCAGCAGAGAGAGGGTGACACTAGGTGTGCAAGGGCTGCAGGGTCCTTCAGTGTCAGAACCTTGTGCTTCAGTAAATGAGCACTCCTAATCCTCCATAAGACTGAACAGTGAAATCTCCAAAAGCTGGTAATGTTCAAGCTGCAACTGAATTCTCTGATTTTTCCCTAAGTGACAGGGTTTAAAAGGAAAATTGATGAGGAGATGGATGTGACATGACTTACAAGGGCATTAATGGAACTCTAGAAAAACACTCATAGCAGCGTAAGAAAAATAAACACAGTGGAAAAGTATTTATGGATCTGCACTGACTTAAATGGTCACCAAAACAATTTCTTTTTCTGTCTCCCAGAGGAAAAAAAATGAAACTAGGAAATATAATAAAAACACAAACTTCAGCACTGGCTGTTGCCTGGCATTTACAGCGTTTCTGGAACTTGCAAAACACTGCATGTGCCTGGATATAGGCAGTGCCACACAAACACACTCAGCAAGAGCTGAGATGCTTTTCCTGCTCTGTCAAAAGGCATTTGGGGTTGGTGGCTGGCAGGAGAGGAAGGCAAAGAGAAGGGCTGGAGGCTTTGAAAGTGGCATAACCAGGCAGGCAGCTTCCCCTCTTCTCCCAGCTGTACTTTCCCATCATGACTGCAGAAATATTTTCCTCCAGTGCTTCAGCTTCACTTAACTCTCCCTTTGATCAGTGTTTATAGTAATGGAGCTTGGTATAAGCTCTAATATCCCTAAATGCTGTAAATATATATCTATAAACACTAAACAAAACATTCCCTATATAATAAACAGAGACCAGAACTGTGAATTAGGGCCCCAGACAAGGCAGATGCACAGCAACAATTCTCAAGGACTTTGAAGTTAAAAGCCTGGCTGTGTAAATGTAAGAGCTTTTGTAAGTCAAACTAAAAGTCTCATTAACGCAGAAGTTCCATGATCAGAAACCTGACTAGTTCAATGAGAATCCCCAAGGACACAAGTATTTAGCACACTTTCTAATTAAAAGAAGAGAATTATGGTACAGCAGTTAAAATATGGTTTATACTCATGCAGGAAATGTTCAGTGGATTGTGTGTGCAGAGATGCCCTGCCAGGGCTCCCTCTGCAAACAGGACATGAGCAAACCAAGGTGCACCCAGGCAGGACTGAGAGCCTCCTCTGTGCTGGGGTTTGTCACCTTGGGTGATGCCTCAGGTTTAGCTTTTATATTTTTCACATTCTGTGCTGCTTTAGTGTGTGGGTCTGGGCTTCATATCAGGGCATGGTGAGCTCTGCACAGAGCAGGGAGACAAAACAATTCCTGCTCTAGCTGGGCACCAAGGACAAATGATCCAAATCTCAGGCCCAAGAGCATAAACAATGGTGGAATAAAAAGAGAAAAACAAGAAGAATGGGACTACATGGGCTGGAGCTGTAATTGGACAATGAACTCCAAGATGCAAATGGAGCAGAACTGATCAAAGTGAGAGACCCTGTGACCAGGTGTCCATTTTGTGACCATTTTGGGTTCACCTGGGGTGCAGCCCTGGCTGGGCTCTTGTGCTGCCCAAGGTGGATCCATGGAGGCCTCCTGATAAATCCCTGCTTTATTCTTTAACTCCATCCAGCCTCTGTTCTAGGTCAGCCTTCTCAAGGCATCACCAGCACACCCAGGGCTGCTCAGAGTCAGGCTTGCTTCACTTTCCTCATGCTACACAGCACCCAGCCTTGGAAACTAGAGGTTAAGGATTTAATTAACCCCTAAATATAGAATATCACATTCATTTGAAACATGGTGTTTTCAAGGAAAAAAAATATCCAAAGCACTGAGAGAACAGGAGAAGGGGAAGGTGAGGAGGCACAAAACTTTCCCATTTAAGAAACAAATGAGTTCATCTGGCTTTAGTTGAGAGGGGTAATTAAAAACTGAAAAAGCAAGTGAAGCCAGTTGGTTACAGGAGCTGAGCTGCAGGTGTTTGTGGAATGAAGGGTTATCCAGGTCCCAGGTGTTCCCAACATCTTGTCTCAAATGCCTTCAATGCCTCCTCCAAGCTCCTGCATTTCTCTGTACGGAATAACCAGGGCAAGTACAGCTATGTGAAATAGGTTTTTGTCATTCTTTCAGTGCTAGCAGTATTATTATTTTAATGAGCAGTTTATTCATTGTTGTCTGTGCCCTGGTTCATCAGTCTGTGCTGCCATTTGTGTGAGAGCTGCCTGGTGAGCTGTGAGAGAAGTGAATTGCTCTGAACCTGCCTGACTGCAGTTTGCACTGGGGGCAGTCAGAGCAGTGACCAGCTTTATGATCTCAGTGAAATTGGCACAGATATGGGGTTTTGAAAATGTAGAAGCTGCCTACATGGTATGAAAGGTCTTTTTGCAGTGAATTCCCTTTGAGTTTGGCAGAGAACAGGTTTTTCAGCTATCAGTTCAACTGGGTCTCTTAATGAACAGCTGTTCCTCATTGGCAGCCACCAGTTTCTTGTGGATTATTTCTGAAACAGCAAGAGACAGCAGCAATCATTTCTGTTACCCCTGACTAAAGGCTGCCTGTCAAGATGTTTCTTCAATCTCTGTGGTGAGGATTAGGGTGTTTTTCCCAGCTCTTGAGAAGTTAGGTGACCTAAAGGATTTCCCAGTCTGCTTCAGGATTCCTCCAAAAAGTCTCATTTGTGATGTTTGTGACCAAAGAAAGTAAATATCTATCAGATCAACAGCTATCTTTCCTTCAAGTGAGTCAAAATGCTGTATCTTCCCTTTGACATCTTTTTAAGAGCTTCTTTTTTGGTCTAAAATGAAGAAGACAAGGCTTTTAAAAATTTTATTTCAAAGCTGAAAAGAGGTCTGAAAGTTTAATTTTGAAAACACAGAATGAAGAGACTTCCACAGCTTTGCAACTCTTGAGACATATTAAGCGCAATTTTTATCAGACCAGGCTTTTCTAGAGTTAACTTTGCAAGAATGACAGACTACAAGCACATTTCATTTTAAAACAGTTTTTAAATGGTAGTTATGCAAAAGCAGAGCTATTTTGGGAAGGTCCCCTCTGTGAGAGCTGCTGCTGAAATTAGCAGCTCCTGGTGCCTGCCATGTGTTTGTACTTTCAATATAGGTAACCCTGAGCCAAGGTTGGAGACTAATGCCCCACTTAGCTTCTCACTAGTGAGCTGCTGCAGTTTGCCCTTTTCTCCTTCCTCTCAGGATGTTCTTAGCCCAGGTAATTGCACTGAGGAGGAAAACAGACTGCACAGGAGTGGGTGAAAATGGACACAAGAGACACCCCTGTGTTCAGGCTCATCTGGTGAGGAGGGGAGAAGGGAAGGGACACACCTGGATCAGTGTAGAAACTTCCTCAGGGTTTTTTGGGGTAGATAATGGCATATTAACCAGAGGACACAGTCTCAAGCTATGTCAGGGAAGGTATAGGTTGGATATTAGGAAAAGATTTTTCACCAAAAGAATAATAAAGTGCTGGAATGCTCTTCCCAGGGGGGTGGTAGAATCACCATCTCTGTTTGTGTTTAAAAAAAGCCTGGACATGGCACTTGGTGCTACAGTCTGGTTGAAGTGTTAGGGCATAGGTTGGACTCGATGATCTTAGAGGTCTCTTCCAACCTCATCATTCTGTGATTCTGTGATTTTAAGCAGCATTTCCATCTCTGATGCTGAGGAAGATGTTTACACCTTTCCTATTCAGCACGGTCAGTTTATCCACTGGAGTCCTCCCCACTCTCAGTAATACTCTAGGAAGAATCAGAAATGTTTGGGATGTTGGGGCTCCTGTTACATCTGTTCCTCATTTGATCCCTTCCCAGCCCTGGAATGCCTTCAGCAACCAGGATCAGCTTCCTTCTCAAATCTCTTTCTTTTGCTTTGCCTCAGACTAAGGCAGTTTTCTTTCTGCTAGCATTTTCACAATATACATGAAAATGCCAACATAATTAAATAAACCAATGCTGAAACCCTCTAAAGAACAATTATCTTTTGTTTGAAATACTCCTGACAGAAATATTGGAAAACCGACATGTAATTAGTACATTGAGCCCCACTGCAGCATTAAATACAATGCAGCATTAAATACAATTAGGGCTCCTAACTCTGGCTTCTCCAGGATTCCAATTGACCAGAGATAGTGAATTTGTGAACTGGTTTTATACATTTGCACACTGTTAGACTAATTCTTTTAAATGCTGTTTGAAGTCTATACTCACCCAGTCTCCATTTTGCTTGTCAGGCTCTTCTTATCCAGAAATCTTCACCTTTAAATGGCTTTTCTCTGCTCTCTGTGGGATCAGGGAGAAAGAGTAGTGTTGGATATTAGCCCAAAACCAGACTAAAGCAGAATTGGATTAATTGTGTGACTCCCAGTGGATGAATCCCTTAGGATCACACCTTAAAAAGTACCTGGGCCCCCAAAAGGACAGATGGGGTGATTTCACAGTACTTTCACATGCAACCCTCCTTGATTCCAGCTGTCTTAGGTGCCTGAACACATCAAAAGTTGCCTGGCAAGACAGAGGCCTGAACCCAGGATGATGAAGGCAACAGGAAGATGGAAGAAATTTATCACCAGCCAGGATCTATGAACAAATCACCAACAGAATGGAACTGCTGGGAAGGTGCCTTGAGCTGTTTGATTTTCCAGCATCAGTCTCATGACATGGTGATGACAATGGGAAGATGCCAGCAGCTCACATCCCAGGCAGCAGACACAGAACTCAATGTTACAACTCACTTTATAAGTTTTTTGACCAATCACACAAAGCAAAAGCACATTGACAGTAGTTCTGTCCAACCACTGTAAGCACAGGTACCTTTGGTTAAACAATGCTTGCTTATTTCAAATACAATACCTACTTGTGAGCCTTAAAACACAATGCACAGAGCTCCCTTATTAAGCTTAGAACTTCCTAATATCTCACTAGATAAACTTTTCTGCAGCTTAGGGAGTTATTCCAGACAAGTGTTAATACACAGATCATTGTTCTATTTGTCCTTACTTTTCTACATTTTACATAATTTTTCTGCTGACCAATCTCATGGCTGCTGTTCAGCTCCAATCACAGTTCTGCTGTCTCTGAGGCCTGCCCTCTGCAGCTTTCCCAAACCCCTCTGATTTTAAGGATTCCCACAAAAATCAGTGTCTGTGTGTGAGGTGTTTGTTGGACACAGAGCCCCCTCACCTGCACAGAGGGCTCAGGTGAGAGCCAGGAGCTGGAAGGCCTGGCAGGAGCAGGATGGAGGAGCTGGCAGCTCCCTCACACTCCCTAAAGGGAAAGAGCTGCCAAAAGGGAACACAGCCCTAGAAGTTGTTTGTTCTTCTAACAGCAGGTTGAGTTGGCTTTTATGTTTCCAAATGTGTGTCTATGCACCTCCCCACTGATTCAGAGCAGCTGATATGCCAGGAGACCAGGAGGATGGCTCCTGGGGAAGACAAAAATGCTGGTAGAAAGGGAAATTTCATACTTAGATATCTGGAGTCTTTTTTATCATAAAAGAGGAAAAGCAAGCTGTGCATGACAGCTATTAGTCATGTTATGCAATTCAGTACTGGGAAGTACACAAGGGCTGCAATGAGAAGCATTGTGTGAGAGCTGATGTAAAACTGACTATTTGTACTAAAACTACTTCAGCATTGCTATGAGTGCTTTATTGTGAAAGTGCCCCATATAAGTATTTCCAGAGGTAAAAGATGATGTGAATCTGCAGGGTATTCAAATCTGGAGGGGAGGAGTGGTCTGAAAGCAGGTTTGGAAGGAAGCTGCTCCTCAGGGACAGCGGTGAGGCTTGGGAAGTGCTGCTCCCCTGGCTGTGAGCAGAGCCCAAGGCACAAAGCTCCTGGCAGTCAGGCTCCTCGGGCTCCCTTCCAGCCTCCCTGCACCAGACAGGGATCCAGCTTTGCTTCTTGTGACAAATGTTGAATGACTCCTCATGGGAGAGTGTTGGGATCATTAGCTGGTCAGAGTGACCCCGAGAACAGTTTGAAAGTCTCTTTTCCCAGCCCAGCGTTTAAAGAAGGAGTCAGGCTCTTCAGTTCTCAGTCTCAAGGTTGTTTATTGTATCTTATGTATAAAAAATTTTCTCCTGCCCTGCCGAGGTCAGCTCACCAAGACAGTTCCAGGCACTCTGCCTGCCCCAGGGCAGTGTTATGTCTTTATACTAAAAACTACCTGTACAATGTTTACAATTACTTTCCAATACCCATCACCTATGTTAGACAGTGAGCTTCTACTCTAAACCAATCCAAAAGTGCCACCATCACAGCAGAAAATGGAGGCCAAGAAGAAGAAGGAGAAAGGCTGGACACACCCAGTTCCCTCCATCTTGCCTTCTGAACTCCCATACCAAAAACCCCAAAATCTACTTTTCCACTCTGTGATAACTTCACTATTATTCTACTTAAACTGTTGTGGCTTGATGATTTTCATACAAGGTTGGTAATTTGCTCCATGGGTCACAATCAAACCCACAGGGGCATTTTGGGCTCTGTGCCAGGGTCTCTGAAACCCCTGGCAGGGTCTTGGCTGCTCAGGACAGCCAGAGGGATGTCCTGGGTCCTGACAGGAGAGCTGTTGTGTTTGCCTTGGGCTGTCACTGGTTGATCCCAAGTTATTTTGTTTTAAAGTCCTGTAAAATGAAAATAAAGTTGTTCTGCATCTTCACATCTACTTGGAGAACTGTGTCTCCTGTCTGGAGGAGGGAGAGGGACCAAAACTTTCTGATGAGCATTTCCAGAGCAAAGAGACTCCACAAATGATCTTCAGGCTAAGTAAATTGAAGTTAAATCAGTTTGGGGAGAGTTTCATGCCTTGGTTTGTTATCTAAGTTATAGCTTTAAAGGTGATTTTTAAAAAAAAGCTCCAAAACAAAGGAAATGGTTGAGCTGTCATTCTTTCTGTGCTCCCTTGAGCATTGTCCTAGGGGTTGTCAGGGGAAATGGGGATTTGATGCTGCACTTTGTCCCATCCTGGATGGTTTGCCATTGCTGGAGTGGTGATGCGTTCACTCCCGGGATAGGCTTAGAAGTCCTTTCCTAGAAAAATGTGTGGTGACCTTCTAAAGGGAGCTGTGTTGGCACCACACACTGTCCTGCAGGGTGGGGTTTTGTGACAGGAGGGTCTGGGGCAGTGCAGGACAGGCACCCAGAAATCCCCAAGGAAAACCTGAGTGTGGGCATTCACATTCTCTGGAAAAAATCCTTTGCCCAGGATTTTTCTCCTGGGAAGCTGAGAAGCCTCAGAGAAAAGGAAAACATTTTTTCTCTCATTTGCTTCTCCTGTGTTGTGCTCATGTAGAATGTGTTTGGAGACGGTTTACCCACAGGTGATTGTTCCATTGGATTCTGCTGTGAGTTGTTTTCACTCTTTGGCCAATTGGGGCCAAGCTGTGTCAGGACTCTGGAGAGAGTCAGGAGTTTTCCTTACTATCTTTTTAGCATTCAGTTTAGGAAGTATCCTTTCTGTATTCTTTAGTATAGTATAGAATTCTTTAATAGAATATAGTATAATAAGTAATAAATTGGCCTTCTGAGAACATGGAGTCAGATGCATCATTCCTGCCTTCATTGGGGCTGTTTGATTGCAACACCCGGGCAGTTGCCCTGCTCAGCACAGGGACAAGGACAGAGCCAGGGCTGCCCCCACTGCAGCCTCAGCAAGGCTGAAAGAGGAGCAGGGAGCTGGAGAAGGCACAGCCACATCTGTGGGACCTGCAGGGGACATGGGGGCCTGGTCCTTCAGCTGTGACAGAAAACTCCTACCAGGAGGTGTCACAGCAGAGGTTTTGTCATTGGGAAACCTAGAAGGGATGGGGAGCACTGCTGGCAGCAATCAGAGGACTAATTAAAGGACTAATTGCTACACAGAAAAGTGAAGTTAATGACAACAGTTAAACAAAGTCACAGATTGGTGGCAATAATTCAGTACTGCCTTCTCAACCTGCTGAGCACAAGGTGACAGCAGTGCAGGATGTCAAAGGAAATACCAAGTCCTACAGATAAAAACAAATTAATTTCGTGGTTGAGGGCCAAAAAAGTGTGGCTTGTCTTCAATAAAGAGTCACCTGCACTCCACAACCTCCACCAGTGCACAGAAAATGGGATTTCTGTGCCGTGGCTCCAGGCGCAAGCTGGATGCAAACCCCTACTCCCCTTCAGGGTTAATTGTGTGTGTGGACAAGGCTTTGTGCCCCGTGGTGGTTCTGGGCAGCAGAGCCCTGGCTGAGCCTCCAATGAGCACCTGAACCATCCCCTGGCTCACCTGGGCCCGCTGATGTGTGAACACAGAGCAGCACTGAGCATCCAGCTCTGCCAACCTGTTAACATCCTGGATGAAAATGCACATTTCTGCCCTTGAAGGAGTGGAATCAGAGGAGTCTGTGATAGGGGAGCATGGCACGGATGAAAGGAGAGTGTGAAGGACTTTGAACATGTAAGAGAATGTGAACAGTGGCGATCCCAGAAGGGAAATTCTGCAGGGAATTAGAAGGAAAATAGATGTTAGGGAGGCAGGATTAAAACTGATTGAAGTCAGAGGGGGGAGCTGGATCTGAGTTTTGATCATGAAAAGGCTGAGAGGAGGGAGAGTAATCTGAAATCAAAGCACAGATGGAAATCAAACCTGAACATTAAACAACCTGCAATCTCTCTCTCGAAGAGACGAGATCCAAGGACCCAATAAAGTGAGATGAGGGGTTTTCTTAGATCCTTACAGAGGGACAAGCCTCCACCTGGAAAAGGGTCCAAAATCCCCCTGGCCTGGCAGAGGAGAGGAGAAAGAGAGTGCTTGCCATGACTGAGAAGGCTCCCCTACAGGCCCTTGTCTTGGTTTGGAAAGACAGGAGTCTGCTAAGGAAGGCAGGAGCCTCCCCTGAGATGGAGAATGTAAACCCTCCCCACCCCTCTGAATTGCTATAAATTTTAAATTAAGGGGCTCTCAGGCAAAAGTATGGGAGCAGGAATAACAGTTCTTTAATAGGGAAAAGAAAAAATAAAAGGATAAAATCAACAATGCAGTACACTAGAACAGCACTGACAGAGTCAGAACCCAGCCTGACACCCTGTGGGTCAGGGTGCTGGCACAGTCCCATTGGAATTGTGGCTCAGCCCTCCTGCAGTGTCAGGGGTGGCTCTGCTGGAGCAGGGATCCTGGAGAAGGGTGCAGTCTGCCTCTGAAGATCCAGGGGAAGGAGAGGCAGCTGCTGTTCCTCTGGGGAATCCAGTGCAGAAGCCGTGCTGGTGTTCCAGAATCTCCAGATTCTATCCAGGTAGGAATGCTTGGCTCCTCCCTCTGGGCTCACATCTCCCAGTGGGATGCTGTAGTTCTTATCAGCCATGCAGTGACATTCAATAGCCCAATATCAGCAGCTGTCCCCTCCCGAGGGAGGAGTGATTGTGGTCCCTCAGAGAGAGAGATAAAGCAAACATGACAAAGGTAATCTGCGATACAGATGGTAATTGAAAATATCTTGCATTGCAATCTTCAACAGCCTTAAGGAAGAACCAGCAGGGTTGCACCCATACCCCACCCAGTAAACACAGCTTTTACTTGTCATTTCCACCAGCAATCCTGTTTTCTCTCCTCTTAAGTGTCTGTTTCTGGCACTGTCCAAAGGGCTGAACATTCTGTCTCTGCCGAGGCCCTCAGAAGATGCTCCTGAGTGGGGCTGGCTGGGAGCCAGAGGGAAAACCACAGCTCCTGCATCCATATCCCTCCTTAAGCTGCTGCTGAGCCCTGTGCATGCCTGTGTGAAGTGTCCTGCCAGGCTGATGGGCTGGAGCTGCAGAATTAACAGTGTTGACTCAGGCCTGAAGACTTTAAAAGAATTTATATCAACAGATTTTAGAGATCTTAAAATATACAGCTTTGAATAGCCTTGGGTTTCTCAGGCAGCTGCCAAATCAAACTGAATAATAAAATAAAACTGAATAATAAAGTGATTGCACAGTGTAAGATCAAGACAGGGCCAAGTAGAGGCACCTCCAGTAATTACTGGATTGGGAGCAGCCTCCTGACAAGCCTCGAGTTTCTGCTGACATGCTGAGAACCAAAAACAGCAACAGCACTTCTCTGAATGAAAACAGCTCTTCCCTGGCCTCGGGATTGACTCCCTGTGGGCTCCTTTTGCTCTTTCCTGCCAGGGAGGTGCCAGGCAGGGCAGGTGAGGCCGGGTGTGAGGTGCTGCTGGTCCAGAGCAGCAGGGGCAGGGAGGAGGAGGAGGAGGTGATGGAGGTGGAAGTGATGGAGGTGATGGTGAAGGAGGTGGTAGAGGTGGAGGAAGTGGAGAGCTGGTGTGACCCAGGGGGAAGGGGGCTGTCAAAGGAGGAACAGACCCCAGAGGTGGAGGAAGTTGAGAAGATGGTGGTGGTGGAGGAAGAGGAGGAGGAGGAAGAGGTGGTGATGGTGGAGGAGGAGGTGGTGGTGGACGATGTGGAGGAGATGGTGAAGGAGAAGGAGGAGGTGGAGAAGGGGATGAAGGTGGAGGAGGAGGTGGAGAGCTGGGTGTGACCCAGGGGGAAAGGGGTTGTCAGAGGAGAAACAGACCCCAGAGGAGGAGGAGGTAGAGGAGGAGATGGTGGTGGAGGAGAAGGAGGAGGTGGAGAGCTGGGTGTGACCCAGGGGGAAAGGGGCTGTCAAAGGAGGAACAGACCCCGGAGGTGGTGGAGGTTGAGAAGATGGTGGTGGAGGAGATAGTAGTGGTGGTGGTGGAGGAGGAGGAGAAGGAGGTGAGGGTGGAGAGCTGGGTGTGACCCAGGGGGAAAGGGGCTGTCAAAGGAGGAACAGAATCCAGAGCAGGAGGAGATGGAGATGGAGGAGGCTGAGGAGGAGGTGGTGGAGGTGGAGAAAGAAGTGAAGGTAGTGAAGGTGGAGGAGGTGGTGGAGGAGAAGGAGGAGGTGGAGAGGTGGGTGTTACCCAGGGGGAAAGGAGCTGTCAAAGGAGGAACAGACTCCAGAGGTTGGAGGAGTTGGAGGAGGAGATGGTGATGAGGAGAAGGAGGAAAAGGAGGAGGTGGAGAGCTGAATGGGACCCAAGGGGAAAGAAAGGGGGCTGTCAAAGGAGGAACAGACTCCAGAGGAGGAGGAGATGGTGGTGGAGGTGGAGGAAGAGGTGAAGGAGGAGATGATGGTGGTGGAGGAGATGGTGGAAGAAGAGAAGGAGGTGGTGGTGGTGGAGCAGAAGGGGATGAAGGTGGTGGAGGTGGAGAGCTGGGTGGGACCCAGAGGGAAGGGTTCTGTCAAAGGAGGAACAGACCCCAGGGGAGGTGGAGGAGGTTGAGGAAGTGATGGAGATGAAGAAGGTTGAGGAGGTGGAGGAGGATGAGGATGAGGAAGATGAGGTGTGGAGGAGGGGGTGGAGGTGAAGATCTGGGCATGACCCAGGAGGAAGGGGGCTGTCAAAGGAGGAGCAGACCCCAGGGAGGACAGTGCTGATGGGTGATGAGCCTGGCTCCAGAAAGCACCTGGGACAGGTGTGTCCTCTTTGTCCTGCCCCCAAGGGCTGACAGTGCAGGTCTTGTGGGTGCCAATGTCCCTTGGAGAGCTCAGCTGTGGGAACAGGAAAGGATCATCCTTACTCTGCTTTTTATTACTTACTTGAAGGCTGGAAAAGATCAGTATTAAAAGCCTACTGAGGGGTTGAAAAAAAATGGCCTTGAGATGTTCATTTTTCATTATTTACATTGCAAGAGTGCCTCAGAGATGTAAAAAGCCCAACTAGGAACCCTCCATTTGCTTTAAAGCTACACATGTTTTGTTTGGGGGTTTAGAGGGAGGGACATTTAGAGGTTTTATGAAAGAAAGATTTCATTTTTTGATAAAAACATCCTGGGAAAAATGGAGCTATTGAGGAAGGGGAACCAATTTTTATTCCTTTTTGGTGACATTTTTCATGAGATAAAATGTAATTCCTGAGAAGCTCTAACTTTGATCCTTTTTCATCCTTAAAAGGTTTCTTTCTCTCTAGACTCATGGCATCCATTTCCCATTGTCCTATCAGAGTGCCAGGGCAAATATATCTTTCTATTTTGGTATTGTCAAGAGGTAAGGTTTGAAAGGAAAGGTAATATCTTTTCTTAGAGGGACTGATAGTACTGGGAAAAAAGGGACTTATTTTTGGGCATAGAAGCCCTGTCTGACTCTTTTGTTTATAAATTGCCCTTCTGTTCTCCCAGAGACCTTCCTGGCTCTCCACTGAACCCTTTTAACTCTCACATAGACACTCAAAAAGCACAGTCACAATATATCTTCACTGATCCTGCAATCTCCTCCTCACCTCTGCTTTCTCTCCTCCAGCTCCTCACTCTTCTCTGTTTTGCAATCTTCTCAAGTGGCATGTGCAGCTGATATTTTATTACTGATGTGTGCCTTTTTCTAATCCTCCATTATTTGGGGCATATCCTTTGTTATCTGTGTTAGACTTTTCTGTGCCCTGGGGATATTTATCACTAATTGATTCACATAAAGGGGAAGGTAAACATCCATTTTTCTTAGAATACACATTTTACTTGCAGAGGGACAATCCCTGGAGATTTAATTCTTTCTTTCTTTCCTTTGTGGTGTCATGCATGGCTGGTTGGAGCTAATATGGAATAAAGGTGATGCCTGGAGTGGGCTGAGCAGCACGTTCAGGATTTGTGTTTGTGCCTTTGTGGCTCACTGAGAGAAGTCACAGCTTCCACACAAGTCAGTGTAGATGTCCCTGCACCCCTTTGTGGGTAAAATATCCCCTGCAAACCTTCAAAAGGGGCAGAGAGGCTGAATGAGGCTTGGGGAGGAGGGAGCCATGGGTTCTGTTCGACATTGCCATTAACAATGTGGATGATGGAACTGACAGGGCACTTATGAAACTCAGAGGTGGCACCGAGCTAGGAGGGACTGCAAATGTTTTGGACAACAGAATGGGAATTCAAATGAATTCTACAAACTGCAGAAATGGTTTGGGGGAGGGAAAAAAAAAGGAATTAAATTAGAGACAAGTGCAAGGCACGAAACTTGGGTGGAATAATCAATGCAGGGTATGAGGGAGAGGCAGGGGTTCTGTGAGAAGGGAAATGGTGAGCAGAGGAAAATAAAGGCTGCACAAGAAGTTTATCAAGTCTCAGGGACACCTTGGTGGGAAGAAAGGGCAAGTATAGGTAGGACAACAAGTAACAGGCTCCTCTGACAGCAGGAGTGATGCAGAGTGTGCATTGAAAAAGCTTTCTGATGCTGAGCAGTGCTCAGCATGGGCTGATATTGTATTTGCTGGGAATGCCCCGACAAAGGCAGGAATTATGAATCTGACTCTGTCTTATCAGAAGGCTAATTTATTACTTTATTATACTATACTAAAGAATACAGAAAGGATACTTACAAAAGGCTAAAAAGATAATAATGAAAACTCCTGACTCTTTCCAAAGTCCTGACTCAGCTTGGCCCCAATTGGCCAAAGACTGAAAACAACTCACAGCAGAATGCAATGGAACAATCACCTGTGGGTAAACAATCCCCAAACACATTCCACATGAGCACAACACAGGAGAAGCAAATGAGAGAAGAATTGTTTTCCTTTTCTCTGAGGCTTCTCAGCTTCCCAGGAGACAAATCCTGGGCGAAGGGATTTTTTTCAGAGACTGGCTGAGGGTGCTGAGGAAGAGCATCTCCCAGGGGTGGGACAGGCAGAGGTGGGGCAGGAGGAGGCAGCAGCATTGTCTCAGGACCCCTGAGCCCTGGTGCTTCTGGCCCTTGTGCCCCACACCTCCCTGCAGGGACCTGGGGAGGGCAGAGCCCCGGGGCTCTTTCAGGGTCCCAGGGGGGCTGTGCACAGCCCACACCCCCTGACAGCTCCACAGTGCCCCCTGCTCCCAGCCCTCTGCCCTGCCCAGCCTGGGACCCTCAGCAGGGCTTTATTCTGGGATGTGAGCATCAGTTTGCCCTGGCCATGTGTGGAGCAGACTGTAGGAAAGTGGGCTTTTCCATTATTTTTTTCTCCCTTCACTAGACAGAAGTCTGGCAGGAGGAGGATATGAGTTTAACTATGCTGTTGGCCTTGAGGCTTTAGGTATCAAGGAGAGATTATTTCAGAGATCAAACTGAATGCTGATTTGAGGGAGTAGCTCATCCCTTTGGAGTGCTCCAAAAGGAAAAGGGAACATTGTCAGTTCAATCTACTGTGGAATTTATAATATTAATGATCTGAAGAACACTTTAGGGATTTCTGTCAGATGTCTATTTTAATTTAAACTCTTGGGTGTTTAACTACCCAAAATATTGAGTTCTAGTCATTATAAAAACTAATAACTGGCTTATTTTCCTGCTAATTCAGAAACTGAGGTTAATTATCTATAGTGAAGGGATATGGTAGTAATCTAAAGTCTACCTGAATAGGACACTGTGGTTAATTGATTCCCTATGAAATGAAAAAAGATTCCTTCAGAGAGAAAAGGTGTTTAGTATTCAGGGCTTTCTCAAAAGTACTAATGTTTGCTTCTCAGGAAAGGTTTGGCTTGATCAGCTATACCTCACCCTTTTCTTATCATCATTGCTGGGTTATTTTCCCAAAAAATGAAAACCCACCCCAAGCCCAGGACCACTGGGTGATGATGAATTTCCCAGGTGAGAGCCCATGTGCTCCTGTACACCTGTACAGGTGTTTACAGCAGCCCCTTCCCCCTCTGCACTGGGGGCACTGCTTGATGCCCAGTCCAAGGAGGGAGGACTGTTGCTCTGATTTTTTAAGATTTTCTAAGCCTTCTGATGTTTATGTTCTTGTAACAAACTTTCTCATGCACTTTATGTAAATAACTTATTGTTTTGCATTCTTTTGTAGAAGAAGAAAAATTTGATAGACTGTTGGTTTGTCCAGTGTCATTAGAGAAGTGGTACTGTCACCTCAAATCCTCTGTCACTTTTAGAAATCTATAAATGTCAGAGTCAGAAGTTAAACACACTCTTTTTTACCTTAAAAAGTCTAGTGTCCATGTAGTTTTATTTCGTGTCCTGAAACAACAGGGGACTGCAGTAAGAATTTGGCATCTGTGCTTGACCTGGACACAGGGGTGCTTCCTCAGAGCTGTGTGAGCACAGCCAGGGTTTGGCCCAGCTGACTTTTCCAAAATCACAGAGCTGAAATTGCTTCCTTGCTCTCTGTCCTGTCTCCTCTCTGTTCTGCCATTCCCTTTTTCAAGGGCTCTGAATCTGCCCACTCTCCCACTAGTTTATTTAATAAAAATTACTTTCTAAGCCAACTGCAAGCAGCTGAAAAATTAATTTAAACTTCCCCTAAAGTGTATTTGTCAACGTCCACTGTTGTAATTCATTGCATTGTATCCTAGCATCCCCTGAACATGGCAGTGTCAGAACTCTGGTGATGTAGTGCAGTCTCCATGTATAATATATCACCAGAACAGTTTCAACTTGGATGATATATGAAGCCAGCCTGGGAGGATTTTTAAAATAGACCTAAATTTTGAGATTTTTTTTTTTTTTTTTTTGTTTAGCTTTAAGTTTTTGAAGGCTTCACCTGAAGCTTTTACTGAACATCTAAATATTTTTTTCCCTTGCCAGGCAAGAGTTAGCAATGGCAATTAACCTCCAAGAGGTTGGCTGCCCGAATTGCAAAGGTGATGTGTGTGCATTACTATTTACCTGGATTGCCCTGAAATGCTGGTTGTGTTTGAAACAAAATACTAAATGTGATTGCAGCCTAAATTGGGCAGTTTGGGAGGGCTTTTGGGCAAGGGGATGGTGTATGGAGGTGTGATGGGCATGGGATCCTCCACTGCACAGGATAAATCTCCCATCTGAGCAGAGAGTGGGCAGCTGGCCTTTCTGACAAGAACTGTTTTGTAAGGAATGCGTTGGGTGAGGTAGGTGGGCGTAACTGAATGCTGAGAGGGCAGGAGAGAAGAAACAGCTAAGAGCAAAAGCTGCAATGGGGAAGCCAAGAGCAGACAAATATGAGGGCAAAAATAGCAGGAAAAGAGTAGAAGAACTGGAAATGAAAATGGGAATGAGCATTGATCTTTGTTTACAGGCACAGTCTGTTACCAGGGCAGGTCAGGACTTCCTCTTGAAACAATCTTCAGTGCTAATTTTAGAAGAAATAAAATGGAGACATGAGCAGAGATCAGCGATCTCCTCTTCTTCCCACTTCATATAAAAATGCAGCTCTTCTTGTCTCTCACCTTCTCCTTCTGTTTGTTATTCTTTTTTTGACAAAGAGGCACCATGTTCCAGCCAGATTTCTTCTTACTCCTGAAAGTGATGAAAGGTGAGTGTGAAATGCATTTTGGGTTTCTGTGCTCCATCAATGGGAAGCAATTCCTGCATTTTTTGAAAGAAAGCACTTTTTCAGGGCTGTGGTAGAAAAAACCACCTCTGAGTGTGCAAGGGAGCATTTAAGGTGTTATCTAACAGTGGTAAAGATTTGGCCCAGCTCAATGTTCCAGCTTAATTACCAGGAAAATGCTATACATTATGAAGATTTAAATCATTTAACAAGCCTTGTGTGACTCTTAATTATGTTTATTACTGCCCTTTTTACACAGTTTTTATTTGAAAGGACAAAAGCAATAGTGTGGGCTCCTGGCTGGAGGGGTCACTCAGTTTGCACAGGACACAGAACACTTTTCATTAGGAGAGAAAGGATGAAGTAACTCTGCTGATCACTAAAGCTGGGGGAAGGAAGGAGAGGAGCCTGTTTGTGTACAAACTTCAGGTCCAGAGTGGGCAGGATGCTCAGAACCTGGGAACTGGCCCTGCTGAATCCCAAAGAGTTCTCGAAATCGCACAGAGATGGTGGATAAAGGTATAGACACAGAGAAAGGTTTTGAATTAAAACCTTGGAACAGACAAGAATTTTTTGAACAATGATTTTTAATTGTTATCTGACATGACTTATGCCCTTTGAACTGACTGGACTTTCACAGCAGTAATATAGTAATACAGTAATGCTCCCCAGCTCCCTCAGTGGTTCCTCACAGGGTTTGTGTTCCCAGCCCCTCTTCAGCCTCGTTGCCTCCTCTGGATGCACTCAAGCATCTCAACATCCTTCCCTGTGGGTCTCTCCAAGCCAAAAAGTTTTCATTCCATCTTCTGCTGGAATAGCCTGGTTTAGTGAGTGAGCCTTTCTGTAAGTCCAGCCTCTGTGCAGTAAGCTGGCCTGCACAATGTTCAGGTTTGTCAGGAGAGTAATTTTTTTCTTCTTCTGCCCTTGTAATTAGATGCTGTCTAAGCACTTGCACTTTGCTGTTTAACACCATTTTGGCAGCAGCTTTTGGGGGGTTTTGTTTCTGTGAACCCTAGTATTTTCAGTATACTGACAAATATTCAATCCTCCCCTGGCTCCTGGGTGAGAGGATCATTTCTGATGCCTCCTGCGGTGGGTATTCCAGGGCTTACACAGTATGTAAGGCTGATTTCCTGAGTCAGTGATAAATCATTGATTCTCATTGTCATCCCTGTGCCCCCAGCAGGGAACTGCCACAGTGGTGCTGCTTAAATTGGCCCCAGCGCTGCCCCCATTGCAGGTCGGCAAACCCATGGCTGAAGTACCTCTGCAGCAGAACAAAGAAGCAGCAGAGCTGCATTAGCAATGAATTCATTAAACATTTGCATTTTCATGGAAATCTGATGCTATTTCATCTAATCAAAGATTGTACTTGGTTTCCCCAAAGTCTTACATCTCAATCTATAACTGACACACTGTGAAATATCTGAAATCCACTTGAAAGCCCATGGGATCATTGCTGAATTCCACAGCCTTTTAACATATGCAATTACACTGAGATACACAGAAATTACTGTCGTTTTTTTTTTTTTTCACAGGCTTTTTTGCTAGTTCTGTAGAAGGCATATTTGCACCAAGTGGAGAATTTTAATTCTCACCCATAAGACTCTTTGTTCATTTTTGCCAATAGCTTTTATGACTGTCTGCAATTTCATGGGCTATGTATACATCCAATACTGTGACTTAAATGCTTCCAGATTTCCTAGCTTATTACTTAAAAAATAGAGTAAAAAATACTTTTGTGAAAAATTTGTTACAGTTGCTTCTAAGATTTTTAGTTAGCATAAGTCTCCAGAATGTGGCTTGTGAAATATGTGTTCCTGAGGTACTCCAAGCTCTGGAAATAGCCCTTTTTTTGTTGAACTCTGGTCTCCAAAGCTCAACATCTGCCTTCACAGACAGAGCTGGCACTGAGCTGCTCCTGCTCACCCTGTTATTTCTCCTTTATTCTCTGGATCCCCTCCACTGATGGGCATCTGGGAATTCCAGGGCTGCTCCTGAGCCAGCAGTGCCAGCCATGCCCCAGGTGAAATGAGCCCGAACAAGTTGGGAGAGACTGTTCAGATCTGTTCCCTGCACACTGAGAGGAACAAAGAGGGAAGCCAGCATTCATCATTCAAAAGATAAACATTTGACAGCACAGCTTGACTATGTCAGGAACACTTCTGTTTTAATAGTATGCCTGCAAGCTTTCAAAACAAGTGTTTACCTGTCACAATAAACATTTATGAGTGAAGTACACAAAACACACTAAACTTGGAGCTGGCAAGCTTCCAGAAATGCCATGTGCAGTTAAACTCTTGAGCTTGTCATTCCATCCAGCATAAATCTCTTCAGTTGTCTTCTCTCTTCTTCAGTGTGTACTGTGGGACTCTCCTGACTGCTTTGGAGACATCTGTCTTGGATGCTTGCAGAATCCTGGGAAGTGCAGCAAGTGCCTGGAGCTGACAGGCACAGTAAGGCCCCAGCTCTAAATAGGTGCAGTGAACTCACTCATGGCTCCTGGGGATGCTGGGTGTCTGTGGCATTCACATTTTCTCTGAAAAATCCCTTCACCCAGGATTTTTTCCTCCTTGGAAGCTGAGAAGCCTCAGAGAAAAAGGAAAACAATTCTTATCTCATTTGCTTCTCCTGTGTTGTGCTCATGTGGAATGTGTTTGGAGATTGTTTACCCACAGGTGATTGTTCCATTGCATTCTGCTGTGAGTTGTTTTCACTCTTTGGCCAATCAGGGCCAAGCTGTGTCAGGACTCTGGAGAGAGTCAGGAGTTTTCATTGTTATCTTTTTAGCATTGTGTAAGTATCCTTTCTGTATTCTTTAGTATAGTATAGTATTCTTTAATATAATATAGTATCATAAAATAATAAATTAGCCTTCTGAGAACATGGAGTCAGATTCATCATTCCCTCCTTTGTCTGGGGGGACCCTGTGAATACAATCAGCGTCTTATTGGTAAACAGGAGCTCATCGTGGAAATGTGGAGCAGAGCACATGGGGCTTCACTTAGGTGTTGGATCAGCCTTCAGATTTGGATTTTCGGGTGACTTAAGAGGAATAAAGAGTCTGATCTAGTGGTTGGCCCAGCCTGGATTTGAGTCTGACACAAGAGAAGGTCATAAGTTTGCTTGGCTGGAGTTTCCTTTGACCATGCCAAACAATGAGAATTCCCACTTTTTCAGAGATGTTATTTCACTTTGTAGGATTTCTTGCCAAGTCTAACACTGTGCAGCATACTGGAAAAATAGCTAAAGTCAATAAATACAGCCCATAAAAATAAAGTCTGGCACAAGGTTTGCACAGGAAACAATTACGTCTTGCTTTTTTTTTTTTTAAGGCCATTTCTCATTTCAAGAGCTTAAGGAAAAGCTAGGAGAGCAAGGGGAATTTCCTCCTGTATACACAATTTACTGTATATACATGTGTATTTAATGTTTTGAGGGTTTTTTTTTTCATTTTTTCATTTTAACGTTAGGCTTTTTTTTTTGTTGCACAGTGAAGTACAGGACAGTTTCAGCTGGCCAGATAGTGTGGTCTGACCAGAATGGACAGGTTAAAAGATCCACTTAATACTGGGGGAACAACAGCTGAAATGGGAATTAGGAGCCTCAGCCTTGGGGTTCCTGGGTTTGGCTTCAGTCCCTTGTATTCTGTAAAATTTGAAAATCTATTTGAAATCAAGACAACGCTGCTTAAACAGGAAACACTTCTTGAGATGGCACAGTAAGTTCTATAGCACTTTTTAAGTCTTAGTGGGGCGGTTTTGGGCTTTGTTAAGGGAACTCCTGGCCTTCTGTGGAACTGTTGGTGCAAACCAGAGATTCGCATCACCGCCTCGCCCCTGGGCACCCACTTGGGGCTGCAGTTCAGTCCTTGTGACTCCTGGCACTGGAATCTCCAGGCAGTTGTTTTCTCCCCTGCCCTGTGGCTTCTCACAATAGCAATCCTCCTTTCCCTGAGTCCTTGGGTGTTTCCTGATCCAAAGGATGCCCCCAGGCTGCTGCTGAGCAGCCCTTTGCTTTCCCCTCTCCCACAGTCAGCATGGGTGGCCTTCTGCCTCGACTCCCATGCAGCATTTCAAAATGCTTCATTTTTGTTCCAGTGCAGAATGTAAAAGGCTTTCAACATCTCCATTAAAAAAAAAAAAAACACAAAAATTCCAGTGTTTGTACTCTCCATTTTCCTTCGGAGAGCACAGTGAGAAAAGGGAAGGCCTGCTCTTGTTCAGTCCTGGCAAGTCCAATCCAGAGCTGTGTAAAAATGCATCTAAAAAAAGGACCTTTCTTCCAATAAAGGCCCATTTAATGAATAAAAGAGAAACAATTGAAGTCTGCAGTAATAGAACAATTATGTGCTGTTGTGCATTCCAGCTGGCTACGCATTGAACAGTTCTCACAAATTGCTGGAAACACAGCAGCACACGGATCTGATACATTTCAGGACAGTCATTATTGGGCAGAAATACCATGTGTCAATCTGCTGATGCCCTGTGAGGGCATTCTGCTCCTAAAATCCCTTAATTGCTGCTCTGGGGCTCACGTGTGCCCCGGCCCACCACATGGGAGAGGGAGAGTGCTGGGAGCAGGAGCCCCGTGTGATGCTCATTAATACCCACAGCTCTGCTCCTTCCTCTGCTCAGCTTCACAGGGAAAGAGAATGGGCAGGGGGGCTGCAAAAGGGCAAGGAATCCCAGCTTGGGGGGGTCTGGGTAGCTACAGTGGGATAGGAAATCAAGGAGAGAAGGAAATCAGGGCAGATCTGTGTTGCAGTGTGATGTAATATTGGAATTTTATTCCAATAGATCTGAACACAGATCTGAGGTAGAAGGGGGATGCACAGAAAGGACAAAAAAAAAAAAAAAGGCAAGGAAGTGTTTACAGATGGGAAATGAGATGTTGGCTCTCATAGTGAAAGGCTGAACATTATGTGTGTGTTAAGAGAAGTTCTGTAGATGTACCCCTTCCGGGAAGGGAGGGCCAAAAAAGGAGAGGCTATAGGTAAAAATAAGAATTTACTTAAAGCACATAGCAATGGAATAAGACACACACAGTAACAACAGCAGTATTAAGAGCAAAAAAGAGAAGGTGTTTTACCCACAGAAGGGTAAAAATCACAGGAGCAAAAAAAACCAAATTTTTTGTTCCACACCAGGAATAAAAAAAAAGACCAAATCAGTGATGCTTCCCAGAGATTGCACCCAGGTGGTCTCCAGACAAAGGTGTTACAGAAGGGTAATGAGATGTTGGCTCTCACAGTGAAGGGCTGAACATTATATGTGTGTGTATAGAGAAGCTCTGTAGATGCACACTTGTGTTACTGCAATGTGTCCTCCCCCTTGCATTGCTATCATGGGATGGCCTTGGGCACACAGGTGCATTTGGGAGGGTTGGGTTGTTACTATGGCAACAGCTGGCCCCAAATCAAGGTGTAAGAAAGTGATCTGCACCTCTGGATGGCAGGCAAGGAGTCACTGACAGGCCTTTAGGAGGGGCTAAGGGTATAAAAGGCAGAGCATCCATTTTGAACACCAACACGTGGCTGAGAGGTCACAGGGGCTCCCAGCACTGAAATTTTTCCTTATTTGGTCCTTTTTTTGTATTTTTATTAAGGTTTAATAAACTTCTGTAATTTTAAAAAGTGAGCAGTCATTTCTCACAGAAGGCCAAATAGCCAGTGGGTGCTGTGCCTGTGGGCCCCACATGCTCTCTCCTCATACCTCTCTTGGTTTTTCCTTGTGTTGGTATTCCAAAGGCAGTGAGGAGGAGGAGATGGCCCTGGAATGTCACTCTGTGTGTGCAGCCCACACCAGTGAGCAGAGCACATCACCTCAGTGTCACTTGGGGTCAGGGCTGGCACCTCTGGAACCTCCAGCCAAAGAGGCCCTGGATCCAATCTGCACCCTGAAACAGCATCAGACTGAGCAAGCTGCTAATTCACTGCTTGTCCCTCAGGTTCAGGATTTTAATCAGTGTTTTGATGTTAATGGAACCATTTGATGGGCGTTTTTGGATGCAGGAGAAATGTGTCAGGATTGTGGTTTGGTAATGGCGCAAGGGCTTCGGGCTCCCACGAGGTCCTCGCTTGGTTGATCCCATAATGATCTTTGGTCACTCAGTAACTGAAAATGTCATGAGGGGTGTTCAGAGCTGGTGAGTGCTGATTAAACATGATATAAACACCTCTTCTGTGTTAGATCTGTGGAAAGAATTTCAATGTCTGAAGTGCAGAGGAGTAGGGATTAACGAGCTGTGAAGGAAGGAGATGTATTTAAGGTGTTTGTGAATAGAGAGAGGATGAAGTTCCTACTCCATATTTAAGACATTAAAACTACTTTGCAGGTCTTTTTTCTTTCAGAAGAAAGCCTGCAAGCCCCCGCAGTTCTGAGTACTTGTCAGGGATGTAATGATGGAAATTTTGTCAGCCTTGCTTTGCATAATAGGGATCATTATGTGATGGTAAATTTCTCTGTATGTTCTGTACGTTCCTAATGTGGGAGGAATAAAATATTCCTGAGGTTTCTTTTGCAGAGCTTGTCAATGAACAGGCTGGGTCAGATTGTCTTCCCATTTATTAGCAGCAAAAGCTAAGATGACTTTATGCAAGTGCAACAGTAGGAAATCAGTATACTGGGGGAATGAGGTTTATTGGTTCAAACCTTCCCAGCCTGACAGGTCCTTCTCCCTTGCATCAGCTCTATTTTAAAGTTCATGTTGGGAAGCTCTGCTCCCTCTTCCAGCTCCTCAAGTTCTGCTGGGACAGCACAGGACAGGTGGATTGTGGCATTCATATTTTCTGCAAAATCCCTTCACCCAGGATTTTTCTCCTGGAATGATGAGAATTCTCAGAGAAAAAGGAAAACAATTCTTATCTCATTTGCTTCTCCTGTGTTGTGCTCATGTGGAATGTGTTTGGAGATTGTTCACCCACAGGTGATTGTTCCATTGGGTTCTGCTGTGAGTTGTTTTCACTCTTTGGCCAATCAGGGCCAAGCTGTGTCAGACTCTGGAGGGAGTCATGAGTTTTCATTATTATCTTTTTAGCATTGTATAAGAATCCTTTCTGTATTCTTTAGCATAGTATAGTATTCTTTAATACAATATAGTATAATAAAGTAATAAATTAGCCTTCTGAGAACATGGAGTCAGATTCATCATTCCTCCCTGCCATGGGGGTCCCTGCAAATACATCAGTGGATGTGTCCGTGCAGCTGCAGCAGGTGCCAGCCCCTGTGCCAGAACTGGGCTGCTGTGGTGGGCAGCCAGTCAGTGGGAGCTGGGTGAGTCCTCCTGAGGGGCTGCACAGCTCGTTGTTCCAGTGCTGCTGCTTTAGGAGTTCCCAGAGAGTGCAGAATTCCTTCCTGGAAATACAAAACCATGGGGTTTTCCTCAGAGGCTCCTCTGAGGGTTTTTAAGGATTTGAGAGTGTCACGTGCCTGTGAAGAGCAGACCACTAAACCTGGGGCTCACACAAACCACAACTGCCTGTTTGAGTAAAAATATGCCCAATCTGGCATATTTTATTCTAATAATAGCAGGTGTGGATTTCAGAGAGGCTTATCTGACCCAGCTCCTGTGTCCTCCATCCAAATCTCAGAGGGAAATTTACACAGGGACTTAGCCAGGACTTTGCAAAGGCAGGAGAAGTTATTGCAGTCTGCTGAGGGCAAATTAGTCCCAAAGGGGCTCTGTGGATCATCTGAAGCTGCAGGGGGACAGGGGACAAGCCTGTCAAGCTCTTAATTCATCTGAGTTCTTCAGGTACTTTTGCTATATGCAAGAGGCTTCTGTGGTGTCCCACAGGACACATTTGGGTACCGGGAGCTGAGAATGGCATTGGGGGTAAAATTAGTTGTTGGAATAAATTGCATTTTCCAACAGGCAAGGCAATGTGTGTTGTATATTATTGCAAATGTGTCCTTCCACAGGCTGTAAGTAGGTATTTGTTCAAAACAATTAGACTCCATAGCCTAGTTTAGTACTTAATCAATTTATGTGGTTTGTTAAAGTACCTGTATATGCCCTTAATAAGTTCTGACACCCTTTTCCTAGAGCACTGCTATGTGCTCACAGAGAAATTACACTTTTAATTATGCCACACAAGCCTGATGGAAAATCTAATTATGACAGCAGTATTTTTCAACTTTTGTACAAATAATATATTTTCTGTAATGCAGTTGCAAGTGTTGGCTTTGCTGTAGAGCTTTGGGACAGGAAATTGATTCAGTGCAGAGTTTGTGCTGTGTTTCATGGATTATTTATTAATCACTGCTATGTATTATTTGTATGCTGTCACAAATGTCCTGGTAGTTGATGCAGTAAAACAGGCAGGTGGGAGTCCCTTGCTCAAAAGGTTCTCACTGCTCTGAACCCAAACACTTAAGCAGCAGTGGAAATGCTGAAGCTGCTCCTCAGGGATTTGTGTCCTGACTTTTGATTCTCTGCCATCTGATGTGGTGTGAACTCTGAAATGTTTGGCATGGATTAGGATGTTCACAGGTTTCCTTTGTGCCTATTAGGGTTCAGCTCATCTTGGAGCCTCTTTTTTTCTTGGGGACAATGTACAAATAGTTTAGATCAGGACATCACCCTTCTCCTTCTGAGAGGCCTGTTGCTCACTGGCTTTTCCATGGTCATGATTTCTCTAGAAGCTCCGCCTCACCAGAGGGTGAGGAATAGATTGTGTGGAATAAAAGTCTCTGCTTTACTCAGGTTTTTCCCCTTTGTGAGCTCCAGACAGTCCCAGGGATTTTGCTGGAGCTTGCCAGTACTTCCTGCAAGAGCAATACTGTTGGTGCTTTGAAGCAGCGTGAGCTGTCTCAGTTTGGCTGTTTCAAAGAGAAAAGATGGGATTTCCAGTGCTATTCAGAGTGGCCCCCAGCCTGTTTCTGCTCAGCACCCAGCATGAGCATCAGCAGGGACAGAGTCACAACAACAAAGCCATCTTGCACATCCCACCCCTTCTGCAGATGGACTTGCCCTGGGGCAGAGGAGCCCCACAGCTGCTCCTCATCAGCCTCACTGGCAGTGCCTGGGTTTGCTGGGAGCACCTATCAATTTAATTCATTACAGCACAGCCAACCCCTGAGCTCTTCAAAATACTTTGTCTATAAAGTCAGTCAGGTTTTTAATTACCTTGCAGCTCATGTGCAAAGGGTATGAAGATGCATGGGTATTGTATTTTCAGGGAATGCCCCAATGAAGGCAGGAATGATGAATCTGACTCCATGTTCTCAGAAGGATAATTTATTACTTTATTACACTATATTTTATTAAAGAATGCTATACTAAACCATACTGAAGAATACAGAAAGGATACTTACAGAAGGCTAAAAAGAGAATAATGAAAACTCCCGACTCTCTCCAGAGCCCCAGTTGGCCAATGAGTGAAAACAAGTCACAGCAGAATGCAATGGAACAATCACCTGTGGGTAAACAATCTCCAAACACATTGCACATCAGCACAACACAGGAGAAGCAAATGAGATAAGAATTGTTTTCCTTTTCTCTGAGGCTTCTCATCTTTCCAGGAGAAAAATCCTGGGTGAAGGGATTTTTTCAGAGAGTGTGAATGCCACACATGGGTATGCAGCTCATATGCAAAGGGGTACAGCCAACCTTGTGTTCATAAAAGGAGGGCAGACTCTCTCTCTTTGCTGTCTCTCCCCAGCCTGAGCTGTCAGAAGCAGGGATTCTCCCTCTATGTCTGTGCACACCAACCACTGCAGGGGCTCCTCTGGGTTATTATGGAGCTGCTGGGCACTAACAGAGGGACACTGCTACAGCAGGGACACAAGGCATGGCTGCCACACACACAGATGGAAATTTGTCCCAGTCCCTAAAGGCCTGGGAAGTGCAGGGAAGTGGAATAATGTGAGCAGAGCTCTCTGAACATGGGGCAGGCTGAGCTTCTCAGGACAAATCCTTGATTCCTTTGAATGATTCCTCCTCTGGTTCCTCACAGAGAAGTGCCTGCACAAAAGGCTCACAATGCTCTGTGCTGGTTCAAAACCCACTCAGGCTGCTCCCCTTTTTTCCTCCCTCTTCTGATAATGGAGAAACACCAGGAGATATTATAAATTAGAATAACAAATTACTGAAAAATTGCAAGAACCACAACAGTATTACAAAAAGAGGATTCAAAAGAGAGGGAGAGTTTTACCCACAAAAGTAAACCACTGAATAAGCAAAAATGCTTCCTCAAGACAGCTCCCAGTGTAGCTTCCCAAAGGCAAAATGGCAACTGGTCCTGGGCTGGGGCCATGTGCTGTTTGGGAAAACAAAACCAATATATATTTCAGGGCATCTTTTATGGTGGAACTTCTCCACCCCCAGCCCCAAACCAACAGAAAGCAGGGACAAAGCAAAGCTTGGAAACGTTGTGTCTTAGGTTGGAAATGGGGCTGTGTGTTCTGTCCCCATCTGTCAGAGCTGGGGCAGTTCTCTGCTGTTCCTGGGGCAGTTTTTTCTTTCTCTCTGCCACAGCCAACCCTCCCTCCAGGAGATCTCTGCTGTCCATGGCCACTGAGTGTCCCTGCAGGGCTGATCCAATTCCAGCATCCCATGGGGAGATGCTGCGCCCAGGGCAGGAGCCAGGCATTCCTACCTGGATCCAATCTGAGCCTGGCACAGCACACAGCAGCCTTTGCCCCCTGCATTGCCAGAGGAGCAGCTTTCTGCTGCCCTGCATTGCCAGAGGGAGCCCAGGCCCATCTGCAGCAGCCCTGGAGCTGCAGAGGAAAACTCCCCCCTTGTGCAGGATCCCTGCTGCAGCAGAGCCACAGCTGGCACTGCAGGAGGGCTGAGCCCCCATGGGATGGGGCTGTGCCACCCCCTGACACACAGGGGGCAGCTCCTGCTCTCACTCTGGCTGTGGTTTGGTTTGTATTAGTGCATTTGTATTTTTAATTTTTCTAATAAAGAACTGTTATTCCTACTCCCATATCTCTGCCTGAGAGCCCCTTAATTTCAAAATTATAATAATTCAGAGGGAGGGGGGTTTACATTTTCCATTTCAGGGGGGCTTCTGCCTTCCTTAGCAGACACCTGGCTTTTCAAACTGAGACAGAGTTTGTTTGTGAATGAGGGGCTGTGCCGCCCAAATGCCAGCTCTGTGCACCCAGCAGGGTTTGGGCTCTGCTGCAGGAATTCTTCTGGGGCAGCAGTGACAGCAGCCCTCATCTCACACCCTCTCTGGAGTGAGAGCAGCAAAAAACACCAGAGGGAAAACTTCCCACTCCTGGCCTTGGCTATTTCTGGCCAAATCCACGTCCCCAGCAGTGATGTGAGTGGTTTCAAACAGTGCCAAATGCTCACACCCCTGCCTCAGTGCCCAGCACACACTACAGAGGTTGTTGGCTCCTGAGGATCTGTTCAGAGCAGAGCTAGAGCAGCAGGATATTTTCAATTTATATTTTTACTTGTCAAGGGAAAAAGTTTGCCCTGAAACCTGGCTTGGCCAGGTGAGTCCCTCTGTGTGTCACTGGGGTGATGTGTTTAACAGGGCCCATTTCCCTTTTCTGGATAGATCAGGAGAAAAGTTGTTGCTCTGAGCTCATATTTTTTCTTGGTTGCTTTAAACCCATCAGTTCTGCTTGGGTGCTTTGTGGCTACTAATAGATAATGTTATGGGAAGGACTGCAATTCCTGGTCACTGGAGAGTGCTGAAAATGTGGATGTCTGTTAGTGTGTAGTGTCTTTTTCTGCAAATTCTAAAGCATATTGCACAAGTGTAACCTCTCCTGCCATCATGAGTCCTCTGCCTAGACCAGATGTGACTACCTGGTGTTATATGTTCCATATGAGCTGGAAAGCAGTTAAAGCATCCTGTTGGCTCCCTTCTTCCTCATTGCTTTAATCACAGACATCTCCATTTCTCCAGACATTCCCAGTGTGGGGTATTAAGAGTGGTAGATTAAAAATTAATGAAAGGAAAAGGGAAGGTAAGAGGGACAGTGCCAAGCTAAAGCTGACCATCTGTCCTCTGTCCCTGCAAATGAAAAGCCAGTTTTGGAAGGGAACTAAGGGGACCTTGATGGCTGGAGTGGCTTCAGATCTAATGGCAGTGTCCACTGCCCTGCAGGCAGCAGATTGTCAGGCAGAAATCTAGTTGAAAATTATTTTAGCATTTCCCAGGCTGGTGTGGTTTCCTTTGGCCTGATCCACCTTTTGTGTTTTTATTCTTTGTCTCATGGAGGTACCTACAGCCCTGAATTTTCTTGCTGAGGGCACTGGTGCCAGGATGAGGCAATTTTATTTCATCAAGTCCATCCCCAAAGCTTTCAAAGTGCCTGAGATTATGGAAGTTACCCTGCCTGTGCAACTTAATTGCACTACTGGGCTAAGGCTGCTGTAAAGATATCCCTGTTAAATTATTAACTGATATCAGCTCACACAGATGAAATTTTATTTCTTGAATTATGATGATCAGAGCAGTCCCACCAGGTAGAACTGCAGAGAACAGGTTTACTAATAAATAGTGCAGAGCAATCCTTCATTTCTGATGTCTGTGAGAAGCCTGGAGCACAACAGATTGCTGCTGGAGGGTCCTGCCTGAGAGGCTACCAAGCCATTCCATTGCAGCATTTGTTAAACTGCAGGGCAGCACTAGGCTGGCCTGCCATTTACATCAGTGAGAGGTTAAAACACTGCAGAGTGCTTCAAAGGCCTGCTGGGGAAGAACTGAAAAATGCCTGGGAAATAATGGCATCCCCTAAACCCTCATTTTCCCAGTGGTTCAGAGTAAATCTTTCTCTGCACACCGCAGCCCTGCTCTGAAGCGGCGATTCAGACACGGCCTCTCACAAAATTACCCAATGCCTTTCAGCTGAATTTCATCCCAATTTTAAGCCCATTAGGTGATAAGAATATTCATTGTTGAGGGAATGAAAGGTTTTAGAGTGTGCCCAGGCTGGTAAGGAGATGAGGGGGCAGATAGAGAGGGGGAATGAAGGCATGAGGCAGAGAGCCAGGATCACAGACGCTGTCCAGACACCTGGAGCTCCAAGTTCAGGCCTTCCTGTTTCACTTCCAAAATCCTTGTGCCAAATGATGCCCGTTTGTCACAGACATCTTTTATGAAAAATCCTTTCCTTAGGATTTTTTCTCCTGAGAAGCTGAGAGGCCTCAGGAACAAAATGTAAACAATGGTTATCTGCTGCTGTGGAATGCAACAGGTGGATCCGTGATTGGCCCATGTAGATTGTTTCTAATTAATGGCCAATCACAGTCAGATTGGACAGAGAGCCCAAGCCACAAGCCTTTGTTATCATTCTTTCCTATTCTATTCTTAGCTAGCCTTCTGATGAAATCCTTTCTTCTATTCTTTTAGTATAGTTTTAATATAATATATATCATGAATTAATAAATCAAGCCTTCTGAAACATGGGGTCAGATCCTCATCTCTTCCCTCATCCTAAGACCCCTGTGAGCACGGTCACACCCACTTTGCTTCAAGGAAAAAGAACCCCAAATTTATCCAGAACTTCATGACTTCCTGGTATGTTGTGACTTAATTTTGCCACCATTGAGATAAAAGCAACATTTGGACATGAGCACAGTCAGGTTAAGGAAGGATTTCTGAAGCAGGAGCTGGGAAGGGGAGACCAGCTGGGAGACCCAGAAGCAGCTCTGGACTGGCCCCTTCTAATGATCATGTGAGAATGATATTCACTTCCAAAAAACTTAAAAGGTTTATTAAAATCTTATTAAAAAATTACAACAGAAGGCTGAATAGAGAAAATATTACAGCGCCACGAGCAGAGAATTTTCCCACCATGTGCTCATCCTCACAATGGAGGTTTCACCTTTTAACCCTTTAGCCCCTGCCAAAGTTCTGTCCATGGACTCCTCCTTCCCTGCCCAGTGCTGGAGATCACTGCCTGACACCTTGATTGGAGCTCAGGTGCTGCCACAGGAACGAGTGACCCTCCCAAATGTCCCAACCTAGGGCACCCCTGAGAACAACACAAGGAGGGTAAAACACAACTATAAATCTATAAAACTGCTCCTGACATACATACAGGATATTTGCCCTTTAATTGTGAGAGTCAACCATGGCATTGCTTATCTGTCACAAGCTCTTTTGCCACTGGCAGGCCCTCAGTGATTTCCTTGCTTCAGAAGCAGGAGGAACTGCCCTGGAGAGGCAGTGGGGGTGTTTCACACCCATCTGTGTGCAGCAGCTCATGCCCAGATCACCCCTCCTGCTTCTCCTTGCCACCAACAAGGGCAGGTGGCTATAGGCACACGGTTTGTGTTAATTGGGATGGGGCTGTGTTGTAGGCACACAGTTTGAGGTCATTGGCAGTGGGGCTGTGTTGTAGGCACACAGTTTGAGGTCATTGGCAGTGGGGCTGTGTTGTAGGCACAGTTTGGGGTTATTGGGATGGGGCTGTGTTTTAGGCACAGTTTGGGGTCACTGGCAGTGGGGCTGTGTTGTAGGCACAGTTTGGGGTCACTGGCAGTGAGGCTGTGTTGTAGGCACAATTTGGGGTCATTGGCAGTGGGGCTGTGTTGTAGGCACAGTTTGGGGTCACTGGCAGTGAGGCTGTGTTGCAGGCACAGTTTGGGGTCACTGGCACTGTGGCTCAGCTTCATCCCCAGTGGGTCCAGCTGTGAAAAGCAGGTGAGCAGCACTGAGAGTGCCCAGGTGTGCTGAGCAATCACACAGGGAACAGAGGGCACACGGTGCAATGCATGAACATGAGGGGTATAAAAGGCCGGGCTAAAGAAAAGAAGGACAAATGTTTGCAGCTTCTGAGGTGGTGTGGTGACACTCTGTATGGGTTGATGCTTTCTGAAATTGTGTGATGATATGTGGGGAGCAAGTTTCAAAGGATGGCATTGCAAATAAGACTGGATACTTTGGAGAAATAGAACTATGAAAGATGCATTGTAGTGGGACCCACCAGGGGTAATTTTAGATAATTAGCTTTAAGGCATTTGCAGCATGGTGTGGCTAAAGCTGATAGGCCAAGAAACACTTACAGTGTATTGTAATTAACAGTTCGCTTCTGATTGTGATGGCATGAATGAAGATGAAGACATCTGTATTGTCTCACCCTTCTCATGACACTGAAAATAGAATAAAAGTTTTTTTAAACACCTCTCAGTTGCCCCTGGGTCAGAAAAAAGCTTAATCCAACAATGATGCTCTGTGTATTGTGACCCTCTCAGCTGTGGCAGGTGGCGGTACCAGCAGCAGCCAGCACAGTGCTCCTGGCTGAGGGGTCACAGCCAGACCCTCACTGCTCTGCAGAGCCAGCACAGGCTCCCCCTGCTCCACCAGCCAGACCCACTCCCACGCAGGGCTGTGCTGGATTTGGGCATTTCAGCACAATCTGGAGCAGGCACACACAGTCAGCATGGGAGTGAGATGTTTGAGCAGGGCCACAACACCTGCCTTGGAAGAAAAATCCGGGTGGGGGAATTGCTGTTGTTTTTCATGCGGATACAGCTTTCTTTCCCTCATCCTTGATGCTGTGTAAAAGCAATGGAGTCATTTTGAATCTGCAGAGCAGCCTGAGCAAACAGCCTTGTTCCAGGAAGGAATCCCAGGAGGGTTTCTGAGCAAGGCTCCCACACCACAGGGCATCCTTCTGTGCCACACTGGAGAGCTGCCCCTCTCTGCTGGGATGGGCAGGAGCCCCAGCAGCACTGCAGGCATCCCACGCCTGGGAGAAGCCATTCCTGCTGCAGGGAGACATCAGGAATCACTCCAGTCTTGCTGGAGGAAACTGAATTTATAAGCCATTGATGACACTGAATCAGTGTATTTATGAAAAGTGCCTATAATATGTTAGCACAGTTCTTAGATGAAAGTGGAGCAGAAATCCTGCAGGAGAGGGAAGGGGGATGCACCAAAAACCTTGGATGGAGTCCAATATTCAGGCAATAAGACCTTAAGAAGCAGGCATCATTATAAGATAATTGACTGTGGAGAGCAGTCACACATCCCAAGGTGAAGCATAGGGCACTTAACATATCAATAAGGTCAATTATCTGATTATGTCAGCTGCCTTAGTGCTGTTATTAACCTATATTGCTCTTATTAACCTTTCTGATGAAGAATCTTTCAAAAATAATTATATTAAAGTACAAATCTCTCAAGTTTAAAATATGTGAATGTTTCATTTCAGTAGTCGTGTGTCATAGGATAATGAACAGCTGATTGCCTGGCTGACACAATGAGGTTTTTAATCAGCCTCCTTTCCCTGGGATCAGCCTGTTCACTCTGACAGCCTTCCCTAGGCCCAGGCAGGCTCATGAAAGCACTGCTGTCATGTTACCAATGGCAGGATTTAAAATTGAAATGTGAGTAAATAAGACAAGAAATGGAAGGGATATGCTGAGGAGAGGGGTCCTGAGAAAATACCCACTGAAAGCCTCTGCAGTCAATGGCAATTATTAAAGCACACAGCTGATTCAATTAGTGCCCATGTACTTGTGCATACAGGATTTACTGCCTCACACAGCTGATCAAAGGGAACACACTGCTCAGGAAAATTTGTCCATATTCTTTTTGTCCTTTTTTCCCTGCTGCAGAGCATTTTGAAGTAGGAAGGCATTTTGCCACAACTTTCAGCCATTCTTTCATCTCTCGGGGAATGTGAGTGCTCTGATTTCTGCTGTGGATTACTAATTCATGACATGCTTTTGGCAAAGCCCATGCAAATTCTGCTCACTGCAAGTTTAATGGCTGTCCTGTTTCTCTGTGTGTCTGGGCAATAGGTGAAATGCAGAATTTCCTGCAGTGTGGCTGTGCAGTGATCAAAACCAGGGGTCTTATTTTTACCTCTGATGACTTGTCATGCTTACACCTTGATGTGGTTTGATTTTAGATGATTACACTGAACATCCACCAAAGACGCCTTTTTAACCTCTAGAATTCATCACTAATTTGAAATCACTGGGCATTTGGAAACATTTAGGTTAAGATTTCTTACATCCATTTTAGGCTGGCATGTTCTCCAGTTGGAAGTGCCTGCTCTCTCTCTTGGATGTCCAAGTGAATTCTTTTGCTAGTTGAAAACAAGGGGCAGGGACACAAAAAAAGCTAAAGCAGAAAAATTATCCATCCATGAAATTTCCATCCAGGATCTTCCCCATTTTGCTTCCTTTGCCAAGATCACCAGTGTCAGCACAAGATATCTCGTGCTTGGGAAGGGCAAGTATTTCTGCAGTCACTCCACATCTTCTCTTCCCTCTTTTATAGCAGATAACAGATGATGAAAGTTAATTTCCTTGTTTCCAAGTCCTGCTCAGGAGACCCTGATACACTTCTTGTTGCATGTTGGGAATACCAAAGTCGAATCTTATTAATCAGGATGAATAAAAGTCACATCCTTGCTCCACCAGTGTGAGGGTATCTCCCTCCATCAGACCCCAAATCACTGCAAAATCCAGGCACTTTTGTGACCATCACAAACTACAGCTCCTGGCTCAGGCAGGTCAATGTTTTGGTGCTGATGAACATTTCTTCCTTTTATACTTCTTGTAGTGGGATTGTGTGACATTCTCTGAAAAAATCCCTTCGCCCAGGGTTTTTTCTCTTGGGAAGCTGAGAAGCCTCAGAGAAAAGGAAAACAATTCTTCTCTCATTTGCTTCTCCTGTGTTGTGCTCATGTGGAATGTGTTTGGAGATTGTTTACCCACAGGTGATTGTTCCATTGCATTCTGCTGTGAGTTGTTTTCACTCTTTGGCCAATCAGGGCCAAGCTGTGTCGGGACTCTGGCGTCACAAGTTTTCATTATTATCTTTTTAGCCTTTTGTAAGTATCCTTTCTGTATTCTTTAGTATAGTATAAAATTCTTTAATATTATATAGTATCATAAAGTAATAAATTAGCCTTCTGATAAGATGGAATTCTCCTCATCATTCCTTCCTTCGTTGGTGGCCCTGCACATACAATAGGATTGGGTCCATCTGTCTGTGCCACAGACACACATTCCTGGTCATCTTCCCAGCTGTGATCCTGTTGGAGATGTTTGTGCTAGGATTAGGGATCTGCTGATTTCTTGCAGAATTCTTTGTAAAGTCTGCTGTGAAGTCTCTGCAATGTTCTGGGGTGAAATGAACTAGTAGGAGTGCACTGGAAATTGAAGTCTGCTGGGAATAGTCTGGAGGTAAAGAGAGGGCAGCTAGCAGAAATGAGGACTCAATGAACATTCTGTCTTGCAAGTGACACCTCTGAGCCACGGCAGTGTATCTGGAGAAGTCCACAGGAACAATCCCTTCCAGGAAAACAAAATCTGCTCTTACCTCCCTCTAAGGTGTCAAATCTGCAGCAAGACTGAATGTTTTGGTAGTTTTTTACTCATTAGCCTTCCACTGGGACTGGAATTGGCTCAGCCAGACCATCCCATTATGAAATTTATTGTACCTGTGATCTGGGGGGCTTTTTGCCTTGTGGAGGGTGTTTCTTTCTGGGTTACCCTGAAGACTGGAGTGTTATCATGGTTTCAGAAGTGGTTTCTCTGCCCTGGGACAGGGGAGTTGCCTTGTCAGTTCTCACAGGCTGGTAAAATTGGCTCAAAGTTGATGCCATCACCCCCTACACACTTGTAAACTCTCTCCCTTTTCATCTCTCTTCTTTTTGAAGGCATCTGGGAGATACTGGGGCTGCTGTCAGGACAAGTTCAACATCAGCTGTGATATCTCCTTCTGAAGATTTTCCTCCTTCTTTTAATCACTGGTTTTGACATTTGTATTTAGGTGCTCTCTCTTGTTTGTCAGTAGTGTCAGAAGAGAGCTCTAGCAGACAAGAGGTGAAATCTTTGATTAAAAGGCAGATATCCAGTGGTCTGAAACCTGCTACTGCTGCTGTGGGATTGAGTTTGCTTCCAAGGTAAAATCCAAGAGGAAATATTTGCTGGCCTGAAAGCTTATCTGACTTCATTTCCCACATATTGCTTCTTGTTTTCTGGTGGGTGAGTGAGAGTGATCCGTCAAAAACCTGCTGCTGCCCATCCTTTTGAGGATATTTGATGGTGTAGGAGCTGGTAACTGAACACTTGGAGGGAATCTGAACAGAGGAATTGTTAAGCTCTAGAAGATCTTTGCAAAGATATTGCCATATTTGTGTACCAGTTTACATATCTCTGTTTCTAGAGAAAATCTTTCAAACATTTCTTCTTTTACATTTACCAGCAAGAACAGAAGGCTGTAGCAAGGTGAGGGGAAATAGGCAGAGGAAGATGCTGAAAGCCAGATTTTATTTCATATGTTACCAGTCCTGGGAAAATCTGTGCAAGAACTATCAAAGTCGTATTTTTCTTCATTTATTTTTTTTTTCTTCCAGTGTTGAACTTCACCATACTGACAGTTTGAAATTCTTTTACCTCTGTATTATTCAGTTATTTAGTGAAAACCTTCCTGTTCCATCTTCAGTTTTTCAGGCTCTAGCCATCCCCTGAAGCATTGTAGGAGTGATTCTTGGAGACTCTTATTTGGTCTTTAAAGATTACTAACCTGTTCCTCACAGTAGTCTGTAATAATGCTTCTTGCTCCAGTGTTTTACACTTCCAGCATTCAGATTTCTGAATCAAGGCCCCACTTGTTCCCCCAGGGCCTGGGACACAGCTGTGGAACCTTCCTGATGAAAACACAGGACTGTGAGGATGTCACTAATGCTTGCCCTGGGCTGTGGGACAGCTGAGACCCTCTGGCATCCCTGAACAGGGAAAGGAAGTGCATGATAAAGTCATGGATGGAGGAGCCTTGATGCTCCTGCAGAAAGCAGAGGGAATATTGTGTGTTGTGAAAGGCCCCGATTTAACAGGAGACACTGGGAAATGTAGAGAAGTAGAAGGCATTTAGGAAAGCTGAAATTCTGCTTCTTTCAAGTTCAGCCTGCCAAGCTGATCTTGAAATTGCTGATCTTGAAAAGCTGATCTTGATTCACCTTCTTCACAGTAGCTGTAGCTGTGCTGCAGCTTCCACTGCTGTAAAGAGGGGGGATTCAATTCCCTTCCCTTCCCTTCCCTTCCCTTCCCTTCCCTTCCCTTCCCTTCCCTTCCCTTCCCTTCCCTTCCCTTCCCTTCCCTTCCCTTCCCTTCCCTTCCCTTCCCTTCCCTTCCCTTCCCTTCCCTTCCCTTCCCTTCCCTTCCCTTCCCTTCCCCCTTCTCTCTTTTCATTCTTTTTTTTAAATTTTTGTCTCATTTTTCTCTTTCCAGTTTCTTTCTCATCCTCTTCAGGAGCTGAGAAGAACCACAAACACTGTCATGGTTTCATGGGGTGATCAGTCACTCCTGTTTGTAGTGGATATTGTCTGCATGGAATTAGGAGTCTGTAAAATTCCCACAAGACAGGCACAGCTGAATAGACATAAAACTTCTTCTAAACAATTAATCAGATTTTAAACAAACAATGGAATTTCAAGGCAGCTGTCTGAGAAGATAGGGAACTGTTGGATTTTTACCTGAAGTAAAGCAAATCAACAGTAATTCTATTTGTCTTGTCAAAGGAGGAAGGGAATTTTAGAGGTGGAAAACTGATACTTGAAACCTCTTTTAAAGACATTGGTGCTGGCTTGTTGCCATGGTTTGGAGAATCTGTAAGTAATTGTCCACACTATTAATTAAAAAGAAGTTTGTGAATTTTATTCTACTGGGAAATTACTACAAAAGCAATGTTTTGAGGCTTTGTAATGATGTCCCAGTTGGACACTGCTTTCATGAGACACATGACTCATGAGAAAATGAAATCCCACATAGTTCAAGGGAAGGCAGAGATGAAGAGCCCTTTTCAGCAGAAGAAACCCAACAGCAGAGAGACTGAATTTTCCTTCCTGGTCCCAGAGGGATTCTGTAAACAGCTGCATCTGCTCAGTATTGTTTACTCTGGTTTTTGTGGTTTTGTCCTGGCTACCAGAGATGCCACTGTCATGACTGCAGTCAGGGATCTACAGTGGCAGATGAGCTTTGAACAAACCATTTAAACATGATTCAGCTTAGTTCTGCCTTCCCTTGGATGTCAGTGTTTCCCTGGATTTCTCAGCCTGCAGAACCATGAGACACCTCTCCAGCAGCTCCTCTGTGGGCATTTCTGCTCCCAGTCACCAGCAGGAAATGCAAAGGCAGGTGCAAATGAAAGCTGGTTTGGGTGGGATTGCACCATCTTGATTTACTCTGGAGCCAGTTCTTACTTTACCTGACATTCCAGCTGTCCTTTGTTAATGCAAGAGGCTTTGCTGGGCCATGTCAGCAGTGTCAAAGCAATGCCTGAAGTTACAGTTTGTCTGTCAAAGCCCTGTTCAGCACCAGTCTTAGTCCCAAAGCCTGCTCTGTTCTCTGTTTGACTAAGCTCAGAGTCAGCTCTGGACTGGGCTCATGCCATGGGACTGGGGCTCTGGCAAAGCCATCACTCTGCTGGTCACTGCATCAGGCACTGGGGCTCTGGCACAGCCATCACTCTGTTGGTGGCACTGTGCATCAGGCACTGGGGCTCTGCCTCCTGGGAGCTTGGGGAGCAGATGTGGGGCAATAAGGAATGCTGGAGAACAGGATTTCCTGCAGGACTGGGAGCCATTTCTGATATTTGTATTCTCTGAATGTCAGAGAAAGGAAAAACAATTCTTATCTCATTTGCTGTGCCTGTGTTTGTGCAAAAGTAGAATACAATATGGAGATTCTTACCATTCTTACCCAAATTCATGGTGTTTTGTTTCCTTGGTCTATCAGGACCAAGTGTGTGTGTGTGTGTGTGTGTGTGTCGGGACTTTTGGCTGAGAGTCACGAGATGAGTGCAGTTGGGTGCTTGGCAGATTCAGTTTAGATGTAATGTAATATAGAATTGTTGGGACCCAGGACATTGCTCTGGCTGCCCTGGGTGATTCCAGACCCTGCCAGGGGGCTCAGAGACCTTGGCACAGAGTCAAAAACACCTGTGCCTTTGATTTTAGCCCATGGAAACAATTACCAACTTTGTGTGAAGGGTTACAAGCCACAAGAGTTTGAATAGAATGATAGTGAATTTGTCACAGGGTGAAAAAGTAGAATTTTGGGGATTTAGAATGGGGGTTCAAGAGCCAAGATGGAAGAATCTGGGCATGTCCTGTCCTTCCTCCTGTTTCTTCTTGTCCTCCATCTTCTGCTGTGATGGTGGCACTTCTGGATTGGTTTAGAGAAGAGACAGACTGTCTAACATAGGTGATAGGTATTGGAGAATTATTGTAAACAAAGCACACACAGTTCTTAGTATAAAAAGCCAACCCCACCCCAAGGGCAGGGGCTGTGCCACAACCCAACCTGCTGGACAGATCTCAGCAGGTCAGAGAAAGAATGGAACAGACAAGAGAAAATAAACAACCTTGAAAAGCAGAGCTGAGGGATCTCTACTTCTTCTTCAGTCATGGGGCTGGAAAAAAAAGATTCTTTAATACCTTGGGGGTCATCTCAACCACAGAAACCTGAGATAGAATAATACAGTATAATAAAGTAATTAATTAGCCTTCTAATAAGCTGGAGTCCTTCTTGTAATTTCTCTCCCCCTCGTTGGGGGCAAAAATATCCACTCTGAGTAAGGGGCCCTGCCCTGCAGAGCAGGTGCCAGGCTGGGGCTGGGGGCTGAACCCGCCTGCCTGGGAGCAGTGGCGGGTGTTAAATAGTCACAGATGTTAATATTGACAAACTGAAGTGGCTAAATGTGGAAATACAGCCCTGCTGAGACGTGTGAAGTGAGGCAGTGACCTTCACACGTTGCAGATGGAGTCAATAAAAGGAGTTTGACTGCAGTGGGAGGATGTGTGTGCACAGCAGGACGGGGCTGGGCAGGGATGGTTTCCTGTAGGGAACAGGATGGAAAGCCTGTCCTGAAGAGGTGACTAACACCAAAAACCCCAGAGCTCAGCACACCTATTTACAGCCCCCAGTGACCCTGTGAACCCTGTGTGTGTCCTCCAGCCCTGTTTCAGTGACACAGGGAAGAGGCAGCTCTGTCAAACACTGTGTCCCTCTGTGGCTTTACCTCCTTTTATCCAGATTTGCTCTTTGGTTTGTCCAGATCAAGGGCCCAGATGTACACTCTGCTCGTGCTGCCACAGAAGCTTTTCTACTAACATGTTTTATGTCAGACCTCAGTGTTTTTAGGGTCACAGCCTGCTTTTTGTGAGTTTAGCCAGGAAATTCAGTGGGCCAAGGATTTGATCTCTTCTGTTCCAGGGAAAAACAACAATTTCTGCTGCTCTCTGATATTATTCTGCAGTTTGGGAGAGATGAAGGAGATGCAGAAGGAGATGCTCCATTCAAGGGAGATGGGGGTTTTTAGGAGCTCCCCGGTATCCAGTCCATGCTCTGTTTCAGTTGTTTATCCCTTGAATGACCCTCACCCTCACAGTCACCCACCAGCCTGTGCTGGGTACAGAAAACCTGAGATCTGGGCAAGCAACACCTTGTTTCTACCTCACAGACCCAGACCCACCAAGGGGAAGATGTCCTGACTGAAGAGAAGGGATGTTCCATGAGCTAGGTTTTTCCTAATATCTGCCTCTGACTGGGATCCAGTTTCACAGCAAACATTGAAGCTGTTGATTTAAACATGCTGGTTTTGGGTTTTGTTTTCTTTCCCCCTCTATTCTGGGCATTCAGCAATATTTTCACCAAACCCAGGCAGGGCAGTGCTGCCCTGGGAGATTCACAGCTCAAGGCACCCCTTGGGCCAAGCAGCCTGAGCTGTTTTTAACTGGCACCAGCTCCCATGGCAGCAGCAGGCACAGAGATCACAACCAGGAGACAGCTTGGTGGCGTTCAGTGACAATATTAGTGGGGGGGAATCTGCTTTAATTCTTCACTTTCCATTTCTCTGCAGATCAAAAGTGGATATGCACCATCTTCATTAGCAAGGCAAATACCTCAACATGCAAACAGCGGTGATTCCCTTTCCTTCTGCAGCACAGAGCAGGAGATAAGCACACATCAAAAGGGGAGCTAGTGGTTTCCGTGGAAGGATCCCAGCCTGAGCTGCAAGGTCCAATCCCAGCTGACATGTGTTGAATGGAAATCAGGAGTTTTGCTGCATTTGCTGATGTCAGTGGGATGCTTTGTATTAGTGCTGCTCAGTTTTGATTTGTAGATGAAACAGTAACTATAATAACCAGAGCTCAGCCCTAGCCTGCATAATTCCACTCCTCTGAAAATCATGCTTCCAGGCTCCCTTGGGAGAGCTTGACAGGCTCAGAGTGTGACTCACCCCCCTCCCAAAACACATGACTGATGGCATGAATCACCCATTGACTGGGGAGGATGTCTCTCCTCAGGTGGCTCAGGCAGGATGTCTGGCACTGAGATGTCAGAGGTAGGTGACCCCAGAATTCTCTTTGCCTCTTGCTCCTTGGTGAGCCAGCCTTGTTTTAGGACATTTTTGAGGTTCCCTTTTCTAAATCAGTGGCAGATTGGTTGGATACTTGGAGCAGCACACTGCAGCACTTTGAGCTGACAGATGTGGCATTCACATTCTCTGAACAGAGAGAGACATTCTCTCTCTCAGGTTTTCTCCTGGAGAAGCACAGAGGGAAAACAACTTTTATTCCTGCTTACTGCTCCTGGTGCTTTGCACATGTGGAATGTGTTGGGAAGGTTGTTTACCTGAAGGAATTTGGTAATAGATTCTGGTGGAGATTGTTTATGTTAATTAGCCTATCAGGTCCAAGCTGTGTGGACTGTCAGTCTGCAGGCAGGAGTTCTTCAGGTAGCAGTAAGTATGATACAGTATAGGATAGTATCTCTCTTTAATATAGTTGTAATGTAAAATAGTTTAATAAAGCAAGTGTTCAGCATTCCAAAGCCTTGGAATCAGATGCCAAACATTCCCTTCATTGGGAGTCCCCTGATAATTCTTCAGACAGAGATCTGTGGGCAGAAAAAAAAAAAAAAGAAAAAAACCACTGATAGTCAGACCATTCAATGGGGGCTCAGCCCTCCTGCAGTGCCAGCTGTGGCTCTGCTGGAGCAGGGATCCTGCACAAGGGGGGAGTTTTCCTCTGCAGCTCCAGGGCTGCTGCAGATGGGCCTGGGCTCCCTCTGGCAATGCAGGGCAGCAGAAAGCTGCTCCTCTGGCAATGCAGGGGGCAAAGGCTGCTGTGCTGTGCCAGGCTCAGATTGGATCCAGGTAGGAATGCCTGGCTCCTGCCCTGGGCGCAGCATCTCCCCATGGGATGCTGGAATTGGATCAGCCCTGCAGGGACACTCAGTGGCCATGGACAGCAGAGATCTCCTGGAGGGAGGGTTGGCTGTGGGAGAGAGAAAGAAAAAACTGCCCCATGGACAGCAGAGAACTGCCCCAGCTCTGACTCATGGGGATAGAACACACAGCCCCAGCTAAACCTGAGACACCCCTCAGAATTGCTGAGATTGCTGGAAATAAGATTTCCAAAGAATGAAAGTCTCTGCACTCCAGGACAGACAAGAGTTCAAATGAACTGCACTTTTTTTTCAAGAATTTTGCAGCATCTGAACTTCGATTAACTGCCTTTGTATTTCCAGAGCACTAAAAGCAAGGTGAATTCTAGCTTGGTAATTTTTAAGCTTATTTGTTCTCATCAGAGGGTTTTAGCATTAACTTATAAGCAATGCAACTTTTAATGTGATGACACAGACAGCTTCAAATTGGCAGAGGTCAGTTCTCAAGGATTTTAGCCTGCAGGAACCTACTGATTTTTAATGGGAGTCACACAGCTCAATCCCCGCATATGGTCTTGAAATTCTTTCCATAAAGTCTGAGTCTTTCCAAGCCTTCATTTCAGCTAACATCATTATAAATACTTGAATGACTTTTGGAGATCATTTAGGATATATCACCAGTCAAAGTGAGTTAGAAACAAATTGACATGCTCTTGCATCTGGGGAAGGACTGGCTTTTCTTTGGGGTTTGTTGGTTTGGTTTTTTTTAACTTGTAATTAAATCATTTGCTCTGAAAGTTGATTGGCATTGACAAAGTACATTTTCTTTCCACTGAATAATTTTTTTCCTTTACTTTGTGAATCAAAGATGAAAAATTTACCACTTTGATACTAAGGTGAAAAAACCTGAAAGTTTGAAGAATTCAGAGTTGTGCTCAGCACCTCTGGACCTTACAGATTCACGGAAAGCTTGATTTCCAGGGAAGACCCAAAATTGAGGGATTTTGTTGGAACTTTTCCTAGGAAGACCTCCCTCAAATGCAGTGTAGAAAATCCACCTTGCTCTGGTAACTGCAGCATAACCTGCTCAAAGCTCCTCAGTGACCAAGGAGCCCAAGATCTATTAGCTCAATGTTTGAAATGGTTATCCAGCCTCACTGCCAAAATGTAGGGCATTCATTTTCCTGGATCACTGAGCTAAATGATTTTTCTTAGCTCAGACCTAGGGGCAGAAACACAGGCTCTTGGCTCCCAGTCCAGTGCTCTAAATATTTCTCCTTTGTCAGAGAGATGAGCAGCAAATAAATTCACACAAGCCCTTGACAGGAAGGGCAGGTGTGGTGGGAGGAGGTACTGCCAGATACTGCATACTTAATTCAATTAAGAAGTTAGTGTCTGTTTATAGTTAATGGGGATTTAAGGATACATTCCTCAAACGTGCCCTGAATTACCCCCTGGAGAAGCCCTTCCCTCTCCTAATCTGGGACTGAGGTGTCTAAAACCTTGTCCGACTTTTCTGAGTCCACAAATCAGCCTGGACAGTCTCTTCTCTGGTGAGATTATCTGCCAGAGCAAACTGTTTCACTGACAGCTTTTGCCCAGGGGGGCATGGATTACTTCCAGCTGTAGGTATTTCCTCCTGCAGAAATTACCACCTACTTCTAGCCACAAGGAAACCTGGTTGACATCTTTCACTGCTGACATCTGCTAAAATGCAGCCTTGGGAGGCTGAGGCCAAGCTCACAGTGCACAGGGAGCCCTCAGGAGCCTGCCTAGGCCAGGCTTTCCCTTTCATGCAGGGAAATGACCCATTTTGTAGTCCTGCTTTGGCTGGGGGAGCACAGGGGGAAGGAGGGGGCAGTGCAGGAAGCCCAAGGGAGTCTCCAGCTTTGTCTTTCCACAGTGCCCAGGGTTTAGGAGAGAGATAGAGTCTGCAGAGGGTTTTGTCTGGTGAGGTGTCTGTCCTTCCTAGTTAGGGATTGTACCTTGAGGTTCTAACATTATGGCCTAACTTTTGGCTACTAGGATTGTCTGTTTATCTATCTTCATTTGAAAAGTAAGTTTATATGTCCTGGTTCAGGGCAAATTTTGGAGAGAACCCCCAAAGGGGCTCCTCTAGGAAAGCAGATTCATTTGGCCCCTCTCCCCAGCCGGTCTGGGAGAAAATACGTCCTTGGAGAAAAGTGGAAAAAACCTGTTTATTAAACAATAAAACCTAAACAATATTAAACAATAAAACCCCTTGTTGCTCCAAAAGAGATGACAAACTGAGAAAGTCCCCTCAGCTCACTCAGTCTCTGATCAGTCCCTCCAGTGCTGGAAATGTCGCAGGCCAGGCCTGGCCCGGAGGGCCACAGGTGGAGCTGCCGGTGCTCCCCTGGGTGTTCAGTCCAGAGCAGGTCTGAACAGCTCCAAAGAAAAGGGAAAAAAACCACAGTCCAGGGAACTTCTTTGCCTCAGTGTCCTGGTTCAGAGCGAATTTGGGCGAGAACCCCCAAGGAGGCTCCTCTAGGAAAGCAGATTCATTTGGCCCCTCCCCAAGACCGGTCCGGGAGAAAATACCTCCTTGGAGAAAAGTGGAAAAAACCTGTTTATTAAACAATAAAACCTAAACAATATTAAACAATAAAACCCCTTGCTGCTCCAAAAGAGATGACAAACTGAGAAACCTCCCCGGGTTGCAGCTCAGCTCACTCAGTCTCTGATCAGTCCCTCCGGTGCTGGAAATGTCGCAGGCCAGGCCCGGCCCGGTGGGCCACAGGTGGAGCTGCCTGGTGTTCAGTCAAGAGAAGGTTTGAATAGCTCCAAAGAAAATGGAAAAATTGTAAAAACCACAGTCCATAGGACTTCTTTGCCTCAGCTAGCTAAAACTAACTAAAAGCAAAGGAGAGCTCTGTCCCGCTGTCTGTCCAGCCACAGACAACACAGTCCAGGAGCAGGAATGCGGAGGAGTGAGTGCAGTGTCTGAAAACAAACTGCTGCTTCTTCTCTGCCCCCTTCACTCTCTGCAACAAGTCTTAAAGGGGCAAAACTTGTTATTCAGCATAAACAGAACAAGATGATTGGGGATAAAAGTATTGACAGTCAATACAGTCAACAGTATTGATGTGAAGTGGCATTGTTTTTGCTAAGCTGAGCATTGCTTCCTCTCACGTTCAGAGTTTCTGAAGGTTGCAAGTCTGGGCTTTCAGTCTAGGCTATGCAGGAGGTTGGGTTATTTGCCCAACTTGTGGCTTTCATGGACATGTTGCCATTAGCCTGGTGCTGCTCTCTAATCTCTGGCTTTACGGAACCCAGAGAGCAGCAGAGCTGCTGGAGTTCCCCTGCTCAGCTGCCTGCCCTGGTTTCTGTGTTGTTTGATGCTAATTTAGTTCTAATTAACTGAGCTCTGGGGGTTTATGTGGTGGGTGCTGCTCCTGTGGGGTTTGTTGGTGCTGGGGAGGCAGTGGCACAAGGCTGTGGCTCAGAGCAGCCCTTTGAGGTTCTGCATCACCTGCACCAAGCCCTGCAGTTACTTTTCCAAGCAAGGCTTTTTATGATGAAAGGAGTTCTGGGTTTGTTTTTTTTTTTCTTTTTTTATCCCAAGAAATTAACTTTTCCATGAATAAGGAAAATATTTCTTTAGAAGTTCTGTTTTCCAGCTCCTAAATTTTTTATATCTATTCACATAACAGCTGAGCAGCTCTTCTGTACTAATGTCTGCTTCACTGTGCCTGTTTCTCAGGGGCACCAAATCTGTCTTGCATTAAACTCTGGTTCCTGTATTATTTTAAGTCAGCCTTTTAGAAGGTGGTTCATTTCTAGTGGCAGGTGTAACAAGTCTGTATTTCCTGCCAGCTCTGGCCCATGCTTCCTGATGCTGCTGAGCTGGGCTGGATCAGGCTCTCCTCCTGCCTTTTTTGGGGGCTGGTACTGTTCCTTCCTTCCCTGTGAGAGCCAAACGTTCCTTGTGCTCATTTCAAAGTGACCCTCCCTGGAATCTCCTGCAGCAGCACTACACCCTGACATTGATAAACCACAACATATTGTTTAACATATTGCTCCCAGTCCAACATATTGTTCACATTCATCATGGAAGCAATCAGTACAGACCATTTTATTGCAAACCTGTTTCCTGGTGCTCATCATTAGGTCATTAACCTTAACAATGTCAACATGTTCTCAGTATGCAGTTTAATTGGAGAGCAGTGCAGAGCATTGCACAGGCTGTGCCACATACAGCGCCCAGTTTAGGGAAAAGCAGAAATGCTGCACCAGCATGGCTCTGCTGAGAAATAAACTCAGGTTTGGACAGGAGATGCAAGTGAAAGAATAATGTAGCTGTACCTTGGAGGACTCAAGGAATCTCTGAGCACAACCATAATTTCCTGTGAGCACCTATGCCAGGTGAAGGTTTTCATTTTACAGTATCCAGTTCCAGGAACTGGTTTTTGTAGGTTTTTTTCCTGTGGTGCCTTTGCCAGTTTCAAGGAAAAGAGATGGGCAGTCCAGTGACTTTTGCTCCTCTAACTGCAAACACTGATCTTGGCAAGGCTTTCCTCTGAAAGTGCTTGTTAAAGCAGCAAAGCTCATCTCTCCTGGGGCCAGCTGCTCCCAGGCTAAGTGACAGAAATTCAACAAACAACTTGCATGCGGAAGAGCCTCGTAGGAGCAAGTAAATTCTTCAGGAAAATATCCTGATTGTGTCCTAAACTGTGGGGGAAGATTTATTTTTTTTTTTTTACTTTTCTTACAAGACTGTGTAGTAAGTTATAAAGTATTATACTCTCTGTATGAGCTCTGCGTGGTTCTTATGGAGATGATCAGGACACCACCACCTTTCTTAGTGTAGATGGTCAAACTCAAAACCTCAAGTTGGGGCAAAGTCTTGGCAGTGTCACTTAAATCTGTCCATAATGCTGATAATGTGTGGTTGGAAATTTAAGGTATCTGTCATCTTCCATTTCTTGTTGATTTTTATTGGCAATTAGGTAGACGTGAATGTTTCAGCCTCAAGTTCTGCCGGGTTTTGATTGCCCTGCAGCAGTTCTTAGGTGGGGTCTAATTAACTGCTGTGCATAGACTGAGAAAATGCATCAGTTTCTCCTCCCTGCTCCAGGTGAAACCACAAATTGCTCAGCATTGCAAAGCCAGGGGCCAGGTTTGTGCTGCAGGAAGGAGGCAGGGAAAGCATGAGGGAGTGGCAGGTCTTTAGGCTCTTCAGTTGCCTCTTCCTTTCCTATGGAACACGGGTCCTTTTTCCTGCCAGCCTGGCCTATTTCTGCTGTCTCATATTTTTGTGCTTTAGCATGGAGCACTGCTGTGCCTTGACAGGAAGGTCCAGAGGTCTGATTGACACTCTGTTTTTTACCCATTACAAAATAAACTAATTTCTTCAGCTTTGCACAGTATTCTTTTGAAAATTGGTATTGATCTATGCAAGTCTGTAGAGTGAGTAATCAGTATCCACCAGTTTGGGGAGAATAAATAAATCAAGGGACAGGAAATGATGGATGAGAAAACCATTGAGTGCTTTTTGAACTGATGCTTTGTTCTGACTGCTCAGCTCCTGAAAGGGTGGGCTGGATTCTGTAGCAGCAAACTGATGTGAAAGCTTTGCCAACTTCTAATTAACCCAGTTGTTAAATGTTACTGAGTGATTTTGAACTAGTGATGCTTTCTAGGCTGACTGTTATCCAGTTAAAGACAATAGCTTGTGAAGAAGGAAAGGCTTCCCCTTCTCTCGCTGTGGCATTGATAAAGTGTGTAATCAAGCTTGGTGGTTTGACGTTTGTATCTACCTGAGCCTGTCTGCAGGGATCATTCAGAGCCAGGTTGGAGGGCAACAGGAGATGGTAACACTGGAGTGCTGCAGCCCTGTAAATCCAGAGAAGCTGTTTCCCTTATCTGTCTCTAAATTCACTGTGCACCTCACACAGAACTTGCACATGTCCAGCCTGAAACACAGCCTCAGTGGAAAGCAAGAGCTTTCTGTGTGCTTTGTGCATGGGGAAGTATTGGGATACAGATGATGGACTTTGGACCTGGTCAAGCATAAGAGATTTGATAACAGGATCCCTTGGCAATAGCAAACAGAACTTTGAGGGTTAAATCAAGATTGCAAGAAGATTCAATCAGGCTGACTTACTGGAAAAAGAAAATTACACCAGACTTCTTAAAGCAAGAGATGGTTAGAATGTATAAGTTTGTTTATGTGATGTTTAACCATAATCATTGTAGTAAAACATTACTAGCCTTCCAAAAATACAATATAAGCATTTGTATCCCACAATAAATTCAGATTCTTTGACCATCTCATGAGTGCCCGTCTCTCTCTTCATTGCCCATAGGGAAGCATCCAGCTATTAGGGCTGTGGAAACAAGGTGCTGTGGCTGCAGATCAGGACTCTCCCTTTTAGCCTGCAACTGCCAGAATCAGCAATCTTCCCTCAGATACCTCCTGTCTCATCCCACCCTGTGGTTTTGCTGCCTGGATCCAGTCCCAAAGCACACCTAGCTGGTCCTGCTGAGCTCTGAGTCACAACAAGCTCTCTTCATCCTCAGCCTATGTCCCTACACTTTCAGGATACTAAAACCTTCTAGGGAACCACTTACCATTATTTAATCTATAATTAAAAGGCCAGATAACAATCTTGCAGACAACATGGCCTGTCTAAATCAACCTGAGCTTTCTCTGGAGCAGTGGCACAGGGAAGCAGTTGTCCTCTGAATGCAGACAGGTCACCAGAGAGATGGAGGGGAAACAGGGGGAACTCAGGTGCAGTTTCAAGCAAATGAGAACAGCCCAGGAGAGTGGGGAGGAGGGGCAGTCTATTGATTAGGCTGTACAGCCCACTGAAATCAAGCAGGGCTGCTTCAAGAATTGACTTAGTTTCAAAAGCAGAAGAGTTTGGAAATGTCTGTTTGATGGGAATACAGAGGAAATCAGGAAATCAAAGCAATGTGTTCTTTCTCTCCCCATCCATTGAATGTAGTTTCTTGAATAGGCTTTGGCTGTCATTTCCTGAATGCTCAGGGAGCAGCTGGCCTGAGGTTCTATAAGTATTAGCAGAGATCAAACAGGGTGAGTGTAACTGTGGCGTGGCTGGGGAAGGGAGAAGGGCTGGAACACTCCATGTGCTGTGTGCCTTGTTATTGGTGCTAAGATGCCCAACGTCTGGGAAGAATGATGCACAGAACTTCATGATATCAGAAGGCTAATTGTTGCCACATTTCTCTTCACAGAGAAAAAAGCAAGGCACAGTTCTTCCCAAGGATTTCTGAGATTCACATTCTCTGAACCTCAGAGAAAGGGAAAACACAATGCTTATCACTTGCTGTGCTTGTGTTGTGGCAAAGTAGAATGCAATATGGAGATTGTTTACCCAAAGTGAGGATGTTTTGTTTCCTTGCCCTATCAGGGCCGGATGTGTGTGTGTGTGTGTGTATCAGGGCTGTCGGGTGACAGTCACGAGATTCTGGGCAGTGTGAGCAGGTGTGTGCAGAGTAAGTGCTTGGCAGATTCAGTTTAGATGAAATGTATATAGTGTAGCATAATAAAATAATTAATTAGCCTTCTGATATCCATGGAGTCAGATGCATCATTCTCTCCCCTTTGTCAGTCACCTTTGATTTACAATAGCTAATTGCTTTATTATACTATATTATACTACAAGAGTTAAAAATAGGTTAGAAACTGTTGTAAAATAGTTGATAGTTGTTAAGCATGTACTGTTAGTTTGGTTGTTATATTGTAAAAGGGGTTAAAGGGGTAGTTATAAGGAATAAGGTACCCAATGTACCATAACACAGCTCAGTAAAGTGCAGCACCCCCAAGTGAAATGAGCCTGGACAGAACTGTAAGGAGCCAATCAAGTGCCTTAAACCTTCATGTAAATGAAGGATCCAAACAGAAACCAATCCAAAGGGACCAAAAAACAGGATAAAAAGGGGCATCTGACCCAGGGAACCTGTCCAGCTCCACCTGGAGCATCAGGGCCATCACTGCTGAGCAGCCCCAGTGCCGGTGCTGCTCCATCCTCAACAGGAATGCTCCTGCCCGGCCTTGGCCCCCTTGCTTGGGGCATTTCTTTTAATTAGAATAAATGCTGAAATCACTTTAGTACCAGGAGCCTGCTCTCATTTTTAATAACTATATTACAGAATATTACACTAATAACTATCACTAACTAACTAACTCAAAAACCCGTGACTCTGCCCAAGAGTCCTGACACACATACGTGGATCCAGTTGGTCAATGAATCCAAAACTCAATCACCAGAATCAAATCAGGCAATCACCTTGGGTAAACAATCTCCAGAACACATTCCACATGGGCACAAACACAGGAGCAGCAAATGAGATAAGAATAGTTTTGATCATTCTTTTATCTGCTTCTCTCTGTTCAGAGGGGATGTGAATACCACACGTTGGTCTCTGTCCTTTAAAGAAATAAACAGGCTGCAGGAAACATAGTTCAGCTCAATCAGCTGCTAAACCTGGCCTGACAGCCAGCCTTCAGAGACAGCTCCTCCAGCTCCAGACTCAGGCTGAATCAGCAGGTTTTGCCCTGTGAGAGGCCCAGTCCCCACAGGCATCAGCAGAGGGATGGAAAGCAGGGACACGCTGCTGTGCTTGAGGACACAGTGGAAAAACTCTCTGAGCCCTTGCAATGCCTGATGGAGAGACAACTGTTGGAGCTGAGGACTCTTGGCAGAGGCACTTGTGTGTCTGAACTGACATCAGCTGCCCAAGACTGATGTTATGAAAGAAAATAATATGAAAGCAGTAATGAATGAAAAGGAGTTGGGCAACTGGGTGATGCCCACTAGGATAAAGATAAGAGGTCTGGAGGAAGGTGGAAGCTGGGCAGGTGAATGGAGGAAATGGCAGAAATCAGGGACACAGCTCCTGCCGCTGGCTCCTTCCCTGGCCTTGGCCAAGGTGAATACCATCCTGCTCTGATTTTGTTAGTGACAAATTCAATTAATAACTCCAAGCTTGTTTAGCCCATGGTGGTGTTGGATGAGTGATCGCTCCTGGTCCTTACCTTAACCCATGAATCCTTTGTAATGTTTTCTCCTCCTCTCCAGCTGTGAGGGGAGTGACAGAGTAGCTTTGGTGGGTGCCTGGCATCCAACCAGCATCAAACCACTGCAAGTTTCCATCAAACAATGCTCAAAATACACTTAAAACAAAGACTCGAAAACCTCTTCAGTAAGCCCAGAGTCAACTGTTTTAACAAATGTATTTTAGAGCGATCACAGCAGAGCCTTGATGAACAGCATCATCCCCACAGAGAGGCACTGTGGAGAATCTGATTTTTTTTTTATTTCTGTGGGACTCAGGGCTGTGTGCTGAGCAGCTCTTCAAACCTCACAGCCTGGGGATTGGGGATCCTTATTGGATCTTGCTTCAGTTTGTCCCGCCCAGCCACCTGACCTGGCTCCACTTTGGGGTGCTGGTTATGAGAACCTGGGATTAGCTGAGGTATCTATGGGTTGCAGGTACAGGAGAGGCACAGCTGGCTGTTTTGATTTGTATATGTTTATGTAAATGCCTCATAAAATATCCCCCATTGGGACAAGCCCAAGTCACACATCATAAAGATCAGCTCCTGTAATGGCTTATTTACAACTGCGCTTGCCAAGGTAGTGAAAAAAAATATGCCTGTGTTTATAGGAAATTAATTTCTGCCCCTTCAGTGATCAGCCCTGAGCAAGCAAAAGACCTGAATTGTCCCAGTTGCTTCACTCTGGCAGAGAACTGCTCTTCAGAGCCTCCTGCAGTGAAATCTGGTGGGGATGTTTAATCAGAATACCTTAAAGCAGCAAGGTCCCAATCCAGCCAGCTCAGAGCTCCTGCAGCAAGCAGTCCTTCTTCAGCAGAGCACTAAATCTTACCTTAATTTTACACCTGTGCAAAGCCCAGGTACCAGGCTGGGTTGAAGAAGGTGTGTAGGGCTTGTGCTGAAGAAGAACGGATTTTTGCCTTGGGCTTGAATTAGCGTACAAAGAAGGAAATGCCTTACGAGGCAGTTCAGCCAGGTTATTTAAAACATAAAACAACCCAAGCATGACAGGTCCCACCAAGGGAGGAGCAGATCTTGTTGCCTGTAGATGGTGCTCTGCCAGCTCCCTGTGTGGGTGAATCCACACTCACCCCAGATCTATGCAGCACCCCAAAATTCCAAAATTCTCACGGCTCAGTGCTGCTCCCATGGCAGAGGAGGTTGTGACTCTGCTGGGAGTGAACCTTGAACATTTATCTATGTGTAGATTGTGAAAAATGCATATTTTATGATTGGCTTTTTGCAAATATTAAAATGAATATTATAAGTGTTATGTTAGCAAGTTATGCTGTATTAATTTTTTTACTAGTGTGCAAAATATAGTTTTAGGTTATAACATAATAATAAAAGAGAAACTATGCTATGTAAGATACTTTTTTAAAGAGAGGACTTGCACTAGATAGCAGCCACAGGACACTTAAATCTTTCAGGGAAAGAGAATTTATTGCTCCATTATCAGAAGAAACAAACTTCTTCCCACCTCGCTCAGGCCTGAAGATGCCTCAGGATTCAGAGGAAGAAGCTGACACTGCCCAGACAGAATCCTGTGTTTGAATGGAATTGATGCATCATGGATGAGGTGTATGAATATGCAACAGGCTGTTGCTTTTAAGGGTTAATCCTCTGTTAACGTGGGTCCTTTTTCAGGCTTATTTTGCCCAGAAATAAGGTTCCCAGATGTTTGTAACTCTTTGTTTCTATTGTCTCATATTGTCCTAATCCAAATTGTCCAAGTTATTATTCCTCTAATTATATTACTATTTTTATAACCATTTTCTTATTATTAAACTTTTAAAATTGTAAAAACAAGTGATTGATGTTTTCTACATAGATGTTCTGCAGAAAGCAGTTGGATTTTCTAAGAGTCTTTAGGTAAGTCTTGCCCTTCAGGTAAGATTTTTGTACCAAGAATGTAACTGCTGAATGCTGTGGGTAAACCAAACCTGAACTGTTTAACTCTGCAGGACTTCTCAAGAATTAAGAAAGAGTAGGTGGAAATCTTGTTCAAACTAAAGCCAGCTATTAATTTGTCTATAATTCATTAATCATAGGTTTTGTCCTGAAATCTGTTTGTAAGATAAGACTGACACATTTTTTGCTATTTTTTTAAGATTCTGGCAGAGTGCATGGTGGTGTTGCTGCCCTGGGCAAAAGCAACTTCAGGACAAGCACTGCTCCTGCCCCAGCTAACAGCCCTGCTCCCCAGCCAAGATTTGGTGCCATCAGGGGTTCCTCAGCAGCTGGGCTCCCTGGAGCGGGGGTTGAGGGTGTGAGATCTGTTTGGCAAGAGAGGCAAACCCCTGTGCAGTGCCAGTGGAAGCAGGGCTGTCCCTCTGTGGCTAAGGATTAATCCCATGAGAGCTAAAGAGCAGCAGATATGGGCAGATGCCCAAATTAAGTGTTTTATCTCTGTGTATCACCCCACCCTGTGTGTTACATCTAGGCCTGGCTGAGTGCAGTCAATGAAAGAGAAGTCTGTTTTCTTGCATGACCCCCTTCAAATTTGAGGAGTTTCCCTGACAAAGTGATGCATAGTTATGGGCTCAGTAAATGGTAGAGTGATTTATGGCTTACACACTGTAAATCAATAAAAAGAATCACAGACATTGACAGCACGTTCACAGCCCATTTCTTTAAATGGAAGGCACTTTTCTATCCTTCCCATTTCAGACTGCTTGGCCCACAGGGAGGTTCCTGCCACTAACGAGTGCTAAGAGAGTCTTTATAAAGCTTCTAAAACCTACATCTTATATAATACTTTTCCTTAGATGCCCTTTCTTGCTGTATCATCCTTTCCAGTCATAGAAAGCACCATGTCCTGCACCCTAGCTTATGTGATTTCCTCCTCCTGGACGCTATAGGAACAAAACACATGAAAAATCTCCAGGATTTTAAGCCCCTTCAGACCAGTCCCTCTGCCTTCCCAGAGCTGGTATAAACCCCAATTTAGTTGTGTTTTGTTTGTGTGACTCTTGCTATGAAGTGGGTGTGTGCTGCAGGTCCTGGGAGATGCAGCAGGAGAGGGAATTTCCCCTGGGCAGGAAGCTGTGGAGGAGCTTTGAGTGCTGCAGGCTGGATTTGGAAGAGCAGGAGGGTCCCATGGAGGGAGCCTCACGCTCTGCCCACTGTTAGGAGTGTGTGGGCTCAGGGCTATGTTGTATTTGTGGGATGCCCCGATGAAGGGAAGAGTGATGAGGAGGACTCCATGTTTTCAGAAGGCTAATTTAGTATTTTATAATACTATATTATATAAAAGAATAATATAATATAATATAATATAATATAATATAATATAATATAATATAATATAATATAATATAATATAATATAATATATAATAACTAACCTATACTAAAGAATACAGAAAGGATACTTACTGAATGCTAAAAGGATAATAATGAAGACTCATGACTCTCTCCAGAGTCTGACACAGCTTGGCACTGATTGGCCAATGAGTGAAAACAACTCCCAGCAGAATGCAATGGAACAATCACCTGTGGGTAAACAATCTCCAAACACATTCCACATGAGCACAACACAGGAGAAGCAAATGAGATAAGAATTGTTTTCCTTTTCTCTGAGGCTTCTCAACTTCTCAAGAGAAAAATCCTAGGCCAAGGGATTTTTCCAGAGAGTGTGAATGTGACAGGGCTGTGCAGGCCAGGTCACCAGTGGGGACCAGGAGCCTGGGTGCCAGCCAAACACCATTTCCTTTATTTACATATAGATACCAGTCCTGGAACGTGTTTAACTACTCTGTTGAAATGGGCCATAAATAGGCCATAAAAGTCAGCCATTTAAGTCTGGAGAAGCATTAAGAGACTCTTCAGTGTTGGATGGGTTATAAATAGTCCACAGCCCAGCCAGCTTCCACAAGTGCTGGAGCTGCTCTGAAGGACCCCTCTGCCAATATCTGAATAATCTGCAGGCTGCTCTTCCCTAGGGCAGCCATGGAACAGCACAGGCCAATTGCACAGGGTCCTCAACCAAGCTCCTCATGCTTGTCTACTCTAAGCAGCAGCAGTCAGCAACTTGGTCAAGGTTACAGGCTAAAAGATAATGTCTTTTAGAAATTCAGATTTTTTTATTAAAGCTTCCACTTGCCTTTAAAGACAACAGGTATTACAGGTGTGCTTATCCCTTGGGAACACAGATTGTGCTTAGACATTCTTTGGGTAAGCTGGAGACTTCCCAGAGGGTGCTGGTTGTAAAAGCAGAAGGGAGCTAAACTGCAAATTAGCCACCCCTTCCAGGAAGGGAGGGCCAAAAAAGGAGAGGCTATAGGTAAAAATAAGAATTTACTTAAAGCACAAAGCAATGGAATAAGACACACACGGTAACAACAGCAGTATTAAGAGCAAAAGAATACAAAGAAGAGAAGGTGTTTTACCCACAGAAGGGTAAAAAATCACAGGAGGAAAAAAGCCAAATTTTTTGTTCCACACCAGGAACAAAAAAAAAAAAAACAAATCAGTGATTCTTCCCAGAGGTTGCACCGAGGTGGTTTCCAGACAAAGGTGTTACAGATGGGTAATGAGATGTTGGCTCTCACAGTGAAGGGCTGAACATTATGTGTGTGTTTAGAGAAGCTCTGTAGATGCACAGTTGTGTTACTGCAATGTGTCCTCCCCCTTGCATTGCTATCATGGGATGGCCTTGGGCACACAGGGGCATTTGGGAGGGTTGGGTTGTTACTATGGCAACAGCTGGCCCCGAATCAAGGTGTAAGAAAGTGATCTGCACCCCTGGATGGCAGGCAAGGAGTCACTGACAGGCCTTTAGGAGGGGCTAAGGGTATAAAAGGCAGAGCATCCATTTTGAACACCAAGACGTGGCTGATAGTCACAGGGGCTCCCAGCACTGAAATTTTTCCTTATTTAGTTATTATGTTGTATTTTTTTGTTAAGGTTTAATAAAACTTCAAAATTTTTAAAGTGAACAGTAGTTTCTCACAAAGGCAATATGGCAGGGCAGCTCCTGTGGGTAATGTCACACCCCCAAGCCTGAAAACAACAGTAATCAGGGACAAACCAGCCCTGGGAGCTGGGTCATCCATGTAGGGCTGTGCAGCCCCTCCCTGGGCTCAGCTCTGGCAGGTCCATGTGCTGCACTCCCCACTCTCTGGGTGATGCCATTCTTGCCCCATGCCAAGCTCACACTGCCCAGCCCTGCTGCCCCAGCTGGGCCTCAGAGCTGTCCCAGCCCATCTGAGTGGTGTTTGTGAGGTCCCCAGGATGATGAATCTGACTCCATGTTCTCAGAAGGCTGATATGATATGATATGATATGATATGATAATATGCTATACTAAAACTATACTAAAGAAAGAGAAGGATACAGACAGAAGGTTTAACAAGGATGAATAATAAAGACTCGTGACTCCTCAGAGCCTGACACAGCTGATGGTGATTGGTCATTAAGTAAAAACAATTCACATGAAACCAATCAAACATGCACCTGTTGGTAAACATTGTCCAGACCACATTCCAAAGCAGCAAACACAGGAGAAGCAAACCAGATAATTATTATTTACATTTTTCTCTGAGGCTTCTCTGCTGCCCAGGAGAAGAAATCCTGGCAAAGGGATTTTTCAGAAAATATCACGGTGACACATCTGCAGTCAGACTTCAGAGAAAACAGGAGCAGGGAGAGCAGTGGGTGGCAGAGGGACCAGCTCTGCAGGACTGGATGGCAGCAATTCCTCTGCTGGAGTGAGCCAGGCAAGATGGGGCACTTCCATTTTCCCTGCCCAAACCACACTGCCAGCAACGATGGGGGTGGTGTAGGATAAACAACTTGGCCACACTGGGATGGTGCTGAGCTGCACCATCCTTCTCTGCAACTCAGTCAGGCCACAACTGAAATTTGAGCAGCTTGAAGAGATTTAGTGTCTCCCTTGTTTCTTAAGATGAAAGAACAGGATACAGGCTTTGCAGGATGGGCATTATCCATTGGATTGCAGCCCCACATACTGCAACCACCACCTCTTTCTCATGTGCAAAAGTAAATGAAAAATCAGCCATGATTCTAATTACTCTATGCTAATTGGGCTGCATTCAGGCTTCATTGATGATGCTATTATGCTGCAAGAAAACAAGGGCAGCATATGTACTTACCTTGCTCTACTTATCCTATGATTATTCTCTGTTAGTACAGAAACATCCTGAAGTATCAGCCTGCACACAAATTAGCCCATGCAATGGACCACTGGAAGTTCAGCCCTGGAGCACATTCACTCTCTCTTTTTCAGCATCAAACGCAGTATCAGGGATGCCACAGCAGCTCCAAGCACTTTTATCTTGTATTGGGCTTAGCTTGTAACAGCATTTGCAGTCGTGTGTTTCCACACAAGAAAACACTTTTGTATTCCCACCCAATCCATCCTGTTGTCCTTATCTAACAGAATCTCCAATGCAGAGTTCCACCAGGGCCTCTGGAAATCCTGCTGCCTGGGGAAGCATCACCATGTGCCTGGCAGCTCCTGTGCCTGCCTGCCAATTAGCTCTAGCTGTTGTTAAGGGGGAGGAGGGTGTTCCATGCTGGATTGCTCACTCCTGCTTTGGTAACTTGAGCAGAACTTGTTTTCTACTGTAAACTGGACTGAGACATTTGCATATTGTTTTTTGCAGCAGTATCTAATATGCTGAGAGCTCCTGGAGTCATTACAAAATCATCAGTGCTTGTTCCAGTGTGATATATTCTGTTTGTCTAGCTGGCTGTTTTCCTACCATATGTATTTATTGAAGCTGGCTGAATATCCTTTTCTGTGATGTTTTGCTTATTTATTCAAGAATGAGTTCATCAAAATTCAGCCAAGCTTTCTGTCCTCAACATACAGAGATCTAATCGAGGATTTGAACACACCCATCACAATAGCAACTGAATGCAAAATTCCATGTGATTCAAAAACTGAATGCAAACTTGATAGGAGCAATGGAAAAAAATCTGCCTGCCCCCAAATCCATCTTGGGTATTACTCTGTGAGAATGTAATGACCTTGAGAGGTAAACGAGGAAATTGAGAACCTCCTCAAGTTGCACCAGGTTCGATTTGGATATTTGGGAAAATAATAATTTCATGGAAAGAGTTATCAAGCACTGGAACAGGCTGCCCACGGAAATGAGGGAGTCACCATCCCTCAGAGTGTTCAGAATATGTGTAGATGTGGCACTTGGAGACATGGCTTAGTGGTGGTGCCATGCTGACAATCAGATTTCATGATCTTACAAGTCTTTTTCAGCCTTGACAATGCAATGATTTCTCCATTTAATGCACCTGGTAACTCAAACCTCACTCCAGTGGGAGCCCCTGGGGAGTTTCCAGCAGGTGCCTGTCTGAGAGCCCATCAATGAGTAAAGTGGCCATGATATCATGTTCAATACTGTGGTCTCATCAGGGAGAAGGATTTGTGTTGCATTAAGCAAGACAGGGTTGCTAATATCCACTGAGGTTTACATGGGAAAATTTAAAGCCTATTCCAGTATATTAAATGAGGCTGAAAAGCTTCGATCAATAATTTCCCTTGTATGAAAAATAAGAGATGAAAATGAAGGTAGATTGATTCAAAATACTTAATGCCAGATACCAGCTGATGGAAGTACCTTGTAAATAGCATTTTGTACAGTTGCCAATGAATTACTCTTAAATTGTGAGGGTGATTGAAATGTGTTTTATAATGTTCATGTCCAGTTCAGTGGCCATTTACAAAATTTAGAAGAATATGAAATCCCCAAAGAGTAAATGAGGAGCCAGCAAAACCCAGAGTAGCAAGCAGCGGTAGCTTGCAAATGAGATCTTGGAGTAGTTTATTAGACAAAAAAAGCCAGAGTTCTTTACAAGCAAGAAGACTCAGTGCTTTAAATGTGTGTTTAAATTTTAAAATGTGTTTTCTAAGTACTTCCTTTTTCATCAACCCTCTATTTTACATGGAGATTATGATCTTTGATGTGGAAAGTGAACTGGATGTGGTTTTTAAATTTAATTTGGTAATAAAAGAACACTTCCTTCTCTGAACAACCCTGCACTCAGCTGGGACTGTTCATGTAGGACTGTTTTGTATCTCATCACTGATTTCTGCACGGAGTTAGGGTTGAGTTTGTGAGAGTCCCCAGGACGAGGTGAGAGATGAGGAATCTGACTCCATGTTCTCAGAAGGCTGATACGTTATGTTATATTACATTATATTACATTATATTACATGATATGATATATTATATTATATATAATAATTATATTTATGCTATACTAAATCTATACTAAAGAAAGAGAAGGATACAGACAGAAGGCTTAACAAGAATGAATAATAAAAACTCGTGACTGACTCCTCAGAGTCTGACCCAGCTGATGGTGAATGGTCATTAATTCAAAACAATTTACATGGAACCAATCAAACAATGACCAGGTGGTAAACAATGTCCAGACCACATTCTAGAGCAGCAAACACAGGACAAGCAATCAGATAATTATTGTTTTTATTCCTCTCTGAGGCTTCTCAGCTTCCCAGGAGAAGAAATCCTGGCGAAGGGATTTTTCCAGAAAATGTGACAGTGACAAGTTAGCAGAATTGTGTTCCTTTGCTGGCTCCCTGGGGTCAATGGTGACCTTGGGCAGTGGTGGTGACTCCTGGGGACAGCCCATGGCCCCAGCCAGAAGAGGATGCCCAAAGAGACCTCATCATCCCTCACAGCCTCTCTCCTGTGTGTGCAGAAGAGCCTTGCAGCCTTCCTCCCCTTTCTCAAAGGCTTTTCTGGTTCCCTCTTGCTCTGTGAGCTGTCCCAGGGCTTTTCCCACCAGTGCTTGGGAATTCTGCAGTGTGGGTCTACTCTGTGTCCTGAGACCACCAGGCAAACCAGCAGGAGATCCAGAAAGATCCATCCACATTGCATCCCCTGGGGGCTTGGCTTTCATTTAGAATCAGCACCAGTTTTTGCTTGTGTGCTCCTGTGTGGGTGTAGTCACAAGAGAAAAGGCTCTGCACTGTGCAAATTTGGGTCTTAACCATTCTGAGAAGTTTGTTTTGTGCTGATTTTTTTCTGCTTTAATGCATGGTGGCACTGCACTGCTGATATTGGAGCTGACTGCTGGCTGAAGCCGAGACTTCCTGCAGACAGATCCCACTCCAGCAGCTCTCTGACAAGTGAGTGACAGCCAGGCTGCCTGCACAGAGGTCACTTGCACTTTTTGTCCTCCAGTGAGCCCTGGAGATTTTTGGGTTTTCTTATCTTCTTAATGAATTTAGTAGGAAAGTCTCTGCTTCAAAGTAAAAGGCCCTGGGGACAGCTCATTGCAGCTTTCCCAAGAGGTCTTAGAAAAAAAAGAGGGATAGTGACTTTTTACACAGTCATAGTGATAGGACAAGGAGAAATGGTTTCAAACCAAAGCAGGAGAGATTTTAATTGGATCTTAGGAAGAAGTTCTTCTCTGGTAGGGTGGGCAGGCCCTGGCACAGGTGCCCAGAGCAGCTGTGGCTGCCCCTGGATCCCTGGCAGTGCCCAAGGCCAGGCTGGATGGGTTTGGAGCGGCCTGGGACAGAGGAAGGTGTCCCTGCCACGGCACTGGATGGGCTTTAATGTCCCAAACCAAACCATTCTGTCATTCTATAAATGTCTTCTTGCATGGAGCTGGCATTTGTAATAAAGCATTTTAAGTGTACTGCACCTCCCTGCTCCATGATTATATAACCAGGAGGAAAAAGAGTGCACAGGCTGGTGCTGTAAAAGCAATGGCTAATGATGAGTTTTGTCCTTTACTTTAGGGTGTTTTATTGGAATAGGAAGAAAATTCACCAAGGAGGGGCTGTGGAGTGCCCACTGGGTTATGCTAATCACCAGTGCCAAAAGAAAAGTGATAGAAAAGTAATATCTTCTCATGAGTAACAGGAAAACAGCTTTTTTTTTTTTTTTCCTGGTGATTCAGTCCACTAATTAGTTTCCAATACTCAGTCCACGGGATTTTTGCAGGAAATAGGTCTTTCTATTTATAAATTGTTGTTCTATCAAGTCACAATTTTTAATTTGTGGCCTTGAGGATTTTCATTTCCTCCTTGTGAGGTGCATTTTAACTAAGCCATGTTCCATCAGCCCTGTACAAGCTGCTGCCAAAACTGCTTTTGCTGTCTCAGCCTAGGCCTTTGTGAGGAAGAGGGAAGCTGGGACAGGGCTGAGACCTCTTAATAGAAATGAGCAGGAGAAGTGACCTTTCCTCACTTTCTGGCTCTTCTGTCTGCCCTTGGAGCCCTTTGGGCTGAGCTCTGTGGCAAGGACTTGCTGTGGTGGCTTTCCCTCAGCTCCTGTTCAATGTGCAGTCAGGAAAATCCATATAATCCAAAGAACTGGCTGGTTCTCCACAGCTGATCATAGAGTCTTAGGATATCTTGGGTTGGAAGGGACTCACAAGAATCATCAAAGTCCAGCTTCTGGTCTTGCAAAAATGGGGTTTGGAATCAGGATCTATATTGCAAATCCTGTCCAGGTTTGGGCTGCTGTGGGATTTTCATTTTAACTTCTTGTAAAAAGTGGCAAGCTTTTTTATCCAGTGTTGATGGTGTTAGTACAAAAACTCAGAGGATATTTCTTCAAAGATCTCATTTTGACTTAAAAAACACAGTCAGGTTCTGCGTCATTCCTCCATATGTTTTTTCTTGATACAAGAAACTCGTGATGAAAGTGAAGAGACTTGCATTTTTTTCCTCTGGCACTGCTTGCTGTGTTTCAAAATCATGTTCAGTATTTGCACACTCAAAATAGGCTCTTTCTGTTCGTTCATACTTTTTCTTGGAGGTTATTAAGGGTAATAAAGGACAGAGCAATGCCTTTCTGAAAGCTGGGTGCACTGTGGGGGAGTTTGAAATGCTTGTTCTTTGTTCCTACATGTTACTTGCCCAGGAGAAGCAGGTGAGGATTAATGTGCATTACTCAGGGCATCTGCCTGGCTGAACACATCTAATTCACAGAATCACAGGCTGGTTTGGGTTAGAAGGGACCTTACATCTCATTCCACCACTGTGGCATTCACATTCTCTGAACAGAGACGTAATTCTCTCTCTCTCAGGTTTTTCCTGGAGAAGTGCAGAGATCAAAACAATTCTTATCTCATTTACTGCTCCTGTGTTTTGGAGCATGTGGAATGTGTTGGAAGATTATTTACCTGAAGGAATTTGCTTGGTTGGATTCTGGTGTGAGTGTTTTTTTTTCTTGACCAATCTCTGCAAACTGTGTCCTGATGGTCAGTGACTGAGCCCTGTCCAGGTTACCTGGAGAGGGTGTGGAGTCATCCTCACTGGAGCTATTCCAGACCCCTCAGGACAATCCTGTGCTTTGGGATGACCCTCCTGGAGCAGGGAGGTGGCACCAGATGATCCCCTTGGTGTTTTCAACCTGGCCCATTCTGTGATGCTGGGAATTCTGGCCCTGCTTCCCATATTTCCCAGGAAATGCAAAGGTAGATGTTACTGTTGTGGAGGAATTGCAGATCTGCTTCACTGCCACTGCTCTAAACAGCAGACAAATAAGCAGTAGTCAGTAAATAAGCCCATAACATTTTCTTCTCTTTGCAGTGACTGAGCCCTGTCCAGGTTACCTGGAGAGGGTGTGGAGTCATCCTCACTGGAGCTATTCCAGACCCTCAGGACAATCCTGTGCTTTGGGATGGCCCTCCTGGAGCAGGGAGGTGGCACCGACCCCCTTGTTCCCTTTCTGCGATGCTGGGAAGGTCTGGCCCTGTTTCCCATATTTCCCAGGAAATGCAAAGGTAGCTGCAGATGTTACTGTTGTGGAGGAATTGCAGATCTGCTTCACTGCCATTGCTCTACACAGCAAACAAATAAGCAGTAATCAGTAAATAAGCCCATAACATTTTCCCCCAGACACTGTCCTCAGATGGCCTGTTTGTGCTAATCCTCCTCAGCACTGAATCACATGCCAGGCAAAAATAAAACCCCAAACCTTTGAGTGAGAGAATTTAAACTCACTGTCTGGGAGAAAACTCCCCCCAGGGCTGGTTTGTAGCTTGTACCAGAGAATCCCAGGCCCTGGGCTGGATGCTGAGGCTGAGGCTGCATTTGGAATCTGCTGCTAATTCATAAACATCACAAGCAGTTGATTTCAGCTGAACCCCTTGATTTAATTACACTCTTGTATACAATGGGGACCTTGTGTTTTCCTATATGTAATGAATATTAAGCTGATAGCCCTGTAATTTCCTGTGCCAGGCTCGCTCTCATTTTTTGCATATTGATACCACATTTGGTTTGTTATTTTCCAATTTTCCAGTCTTCTAGACTTGTGCTCAGCGAGTTCTCCATAGTAATTGCTGTTGGCACACACATTTCCTTCCTCAAATCTGCTCTAACACACTGCAACGAATTTTGTCTCATCCTAGAGATTTGCTTGGGTTTCGATTTCTCTTATTTATTCATTGTCTTGAACTCAGCAGCATTGGAATCATGCAGGACTCTGGATATAATTTCATATTCCACAGCTTTAATTTCCTCCTTTATCCCAGGCATCCCCTCTTCCTCCCCACATGAGCACGTGGATGGTTTCTATCTGACCCTGTGATTTTCTCCTGTTCATAAGCCACTTTCCAGTGCTGCTTCCTCAGAAACTACAATCCAAATCTGAATACTAAAATGTATTTAAATGTGGCAGGATCAAAAATTACTGATATTTACTCCGTTTTCATGGCTTCTTGATGTGTTTGGTGCTTGTCCAGATTTTCCTCTCTGTCTTTGAGGTGCTCATTTTGCCTTTGGAGGTGAATAAACCTCTTTTTTGGGTGTGATTTGGGCATTGGGAGGGTGTGGGATGAGGACAATGTATTTGTGGCAGCATTTGGGGCTGTTTTTGTAGGATTTATGTGGAATTAAACAAACAAAAAAAGTTGACAACTTATTTAGGCTTTTATTTGAACTAGAAAAAAGTGTTAATCATGCAAGATAGGTCTGTTGAGTGTCAGTAAAAGATAACCCCAGGTTGCTTCACTGGAGTGCTGGGGAGAAATGCTTGGCCCTGGGAGGGAGAGGGTTTGATGCCTTTGACTATCACTGTTCGGAGAAACTAAGCAACTTAGGAGGAAAAAGAAAAAAACAGAGAGACCAAAAGAAGGGGGAAAAGAAACACATTAACTGAGTTGTGTCCATTTCCCAAGGGTCTGTGAGAAAATATGTGCCCTAAGGAGGGCACCTGTCATGGTTTGGAAAGACAGGAGTCTGCTAAGGAAGGCAGAAGCCTTCCCTGAAATGGAGAATGTAAACCCTCCCCACCCCTCTGAATTGCTATAATTTTAAATTAAGGGGCTCTTAGGCAAGAACATGGGAGCAGGAAATAACAGTTCTTTAATAGGGAAGACAGTAAAAAGATAAAATAAACAATGCAGTAAACCAAAACAACACTGACAGAGTCAGAACTCAGCCTGACACCCTGTGGGTCAGGGTGCTGGCACAGCCCCATTGGAATTGTGGCTCAGCCCTCCTGCAGTGTCAGGGGTGGCTCTGCTGGAGCAGGGATCCTGGAGAAGGGTGCATCTGCCTCTGAAGATCCAGGGGAAGAAGAGGCAGCTGCTGTTCCTCTGGGAATCCAGTGCAGAAGCCGTGCTGGTGTTCCAGAATCTCCAGATTCTATCCAGGTAGGAATGCTTGGCTCCTCCCTCTGGGCTCACATCTCCCAGTGGGATGCTGTAGTTCTGATCAGCCATGCAGTGACATTCAATATCTGTTATCAGCAATGTCCCCTCCCCAGGGAGGTGTGATTGTGGTCACTCAAAGAGAGAGATAAGGCAAACTGCCCACTTGACAAAAGATAATCTGCCATACAGATGGTAATGGAAAACATCTTGCCTTGCAATCTGGAACAGCACCCTCTTCCTGAAACCCCTGAGTTTATGGTTTGTGTTCACCCAACAGTCACCTGGGCGGTTTCTGTGGGAGTGCCTGAGAAGGCAGCCGGGATCCCGAGCTCCTCAGGCTCTTGGGCCCTTTCCCACCTCTCACTGCTGGTGCCTTTCATGTCCTGAAGGAGCAGCTCCACCCTGGCACCCCTCTGATGGCCATGGCATGAGGTGAGCTGCTCTTCTCCTCTGAGTTCATGGCACTGTTTGCCATCCTGGATTTACTTTCATTTCCCTGGCTGCAAAAGGAAAGCTAGATGCCCTCTCTGTCTTTCTTTGTGATTTCTTTCCAAGAGTACTTACTGAGAAGAGTAATCCGATGGTGAATAATCATCTTTGCTGGAGCTAACAGCAAGAAGAGTTGTGCCCAAATCCCAAACCTGGCCTTCACCCATCACACCCCTGACTGTGCTGCTGGCAGGGAGGGGGAAGGTGGCTGTGCTTACCCCAGGTAAGCACCTACCATTTATATAAATATTTACCAGTCTTGCTGACTCATTTTTGAAAGTGAAGTTGTATGAAGGCCAAGTTCTTCCTCAGGATTTAGCATATAGTGAGTTTTAGTTATATTTATATTTTATATATATTAATATAAAATATAAAAATATATAATTTATATGTATTTATAAAAATATGTTTTTACATATTTTATAATATATAAAATATATATTTATATATTTCTACATATATATTTATATCTATATATAGATATATGTATATGTATATACGTGCATATATATGTATATATGTACATATGAGTTTTTAATCTCAATTCTTGTGCTCTCCACCCATCCCATATTTATCCACTGGCATAAATATTTACCAGTCTTGCTGACTCATTTTTGGAGGTGAACTTGTATGAAGGCCAGGTTCTTCCTCAGGATTTAGCATATAGTGAGTTTTATATATATATATATATATATGTATAAAAGAATATCAAGAATATATATATTATATGTTATATATTGAGATTCCTATATATAAGAATCTCAATAAGAATTGAGATTAAAAACTCATATATTTATATACATGAGTTTTTAATCTCAATCCTTATGTTCTCCACCCATCCTTCAAAGGACTGACCAGTATATAACCAGGTTTTAACCAGTATATTTTAACCAGCATATTTTTGACCATATTTTTTACTCTAGCTTCCAATCTTTCTCTTTCCAGTTTGGTCATCACTGTAGTGCTGGGGAGCAGGCAGAGCCTGAGGCAGGGATCAGTTGATGAAGTAGTCACGTTGATAATGGTGTTGCCATGTGATGATGCAAATTTTTCTATTTTTTGTCAGAAATTAGAGCCTTGGTGAACCAGAGTTAGATCAAAGACACCGCAGTTGGAATTCTGCTTATTTTGTCACCTCTTTCTGCAGAGTAACCTACTTCTGGTGCTACCTCATGTAATCAGAAGCAACCTGTGCAATTAAGAAACTGAGAGACACCTTTAGATGGCAAAGCTGTCAGATTCCTGTCTTTCCCAGTTGACTTTTATATTCCTTAGTGCTCTTGAGGTCTCTCAGTTCCTTTCAAGAGACAATTCATGCTTGCAGGCTCAGCAATTATTGATGGCTTCCTTTGTCAGACAAGCAGGGTATGTGAGCATGTGTGTACCACTCACAAGGTGCACACCACTGGCCTAAATGCATCATTGAACATCTTAAAATTAGAAGCATAAACAACAGTCCTTACTGAAAACTCCATTTTTTACAGAGCTAATTGCACCAACTCCTCATCTGCACATATCAAAAGGGAAATATCCTATATATTTTTTTTTTTCCTTGACTTGTTCTTATTCTGCTGAGAGGGCTGGTTGTGGGTACCCCAGCAGGGCATCCCAGGCACATTTAGCTGTACAGGTACCTGTGGCAGAGAGTTTTGGGTCAGGAAAGGGAAGATTTTTCTGAGACAACTTTGTGATGAGGACATCACTTGGATTCTGTAGATTTCTAAGTGTATTTTGAATGGTGCGACTTGCTGGGTCTGGGTGATCCACACTTGGATTCAGTTTGATACCTCAGAGTTGACTTAATGGTTTGTATTTCTACAGAGCCCAAATAATCCTCCTGGCTGTAGCTTTAAATAAATAAATAGATTTAAATAATGGCTGTTTCATGGTGAAACTGTCTCTCCTGCTCTTCCCTCCCTGAGAAGAGACATAAAGTGGCTGAGCAAGTGGCACATATGGTTGAAATAGTCTTGGAGCAGGAGCTTCAGAGTTATTCATAACAGCTGAGCATGTAATTGTGCATAATGCAGCAGAAACATTTCTCTTCTTGTGATTGAAAGGCATTTGCTTTTGATTGGTGTGCAACTGTTGTACCTGGGAATATCAAGGGGCTGTGAATCTGCATTATTTCAGGCAGGAGTGCTTATCAGTCACATCTGAAAACACTGGAGCAAAATGGCCTCGTGACAAACACAGGCAGGGCCAGTAACCACCTTTACAAGGCAGTTTTATAGAGCAGGATAAACAGAGGGGCTGGATCCTCAGCTGCATAAAACACCCTGACTGTGCTGCTGCTGCCAGGGAGGAGCTGTGAGAAACAATGCTCACTTCCAAAAAATGTAAAAGGTTTATTAAAGCCTTATCAAAAATACAACAGAATGTGGAAATCCATGGCACAGGGAATATTTCTCTGTCTGCTCTGGGGTGCCCTGACCCCCACGGGAGCACTGACTTTGACCCTCATTCATGGAGAAAGTTTCCTCAACTCCAGAATAGACTGGAATCCACAAAAGTGTGAAATAGATTATAGAGAGCAGTGTAGGCATATCACTTGGTGAGAAATTTAGGTTTTGGGATTTTTAGTATGTTGTGGATGGAAGCAAGATGGAGGGCACAGGGTGTCATCCTGAGTTTCTTCTTCATGCTTCTTCTTCCTCCTTCATGGGTTTGGGTGGCATTTTGTAATTGGGCAGAAAAGTCAGCATTGCAGCTCTCTGGGATCAGTTATTGGGTTAGAAGGGAAAATAATCCAGGTGTCAGTTCTTAATTGGAGAGTTTAGCTTTAAAAGACCTTGTACCAAGAGCTTGTTGGCCATTTTTGTGGTGCTTTTCCAGTGTGCTGAACCTGATGCGGACAGCATGCAAAACTCTAGATAAGATAACAATAAACAAGAACCTGAAGACTGAAATAATCAAGTACATCTCTTTCCTGACACAGAACCACTCCAGGAGGGTCTCCCTGGACAGGGGAGCCCCCTGGGAGGGCCCAGTCTGAGTCCCAGAAGTCGGGGAATTGGCAACAGGTACCCCAGCAACAGAGACTGAATAGAGAAAATATTACAGTGCCAGGAGCAGAGGATCTTTCCCACCCTGTGCTCACCCACACCATGGAGGTCTCACCTTTTAACCCTTTAGCCCCTGCCAAAGTTCTGTCCATGGACTCCTCCTTCCCTGCCCAGTGCTGGCGATCACTGCCTGACACCTTGATTGGAGCTCAGGTGCTGCCACAGGAACGAGTGACCCTCCCAAATGTCCCAAACCCAGGGCACCCCTGAGAACAACACAAGGGGGGTAAAACACAACTGTAAATCTATAAAGCTGCTCCTAACATATATACAGGATATTTGCCCTTTAATTGTGAGAGTCAACCATGGCGTTGCTCATCTGTCACAGAGCCGATGCTCACAGATCCAGGGAAATGCCAGCAGCAGCTGCTTCTGCTGTGAGGCTGTGGTGAAGCTGTGCTGGTGTGTGCTGGTGGATGGGTGAAGCAGAGGTGGTGTGGTGGGAGCTGCTCTGGTGAGCAAAGCTTCCTATCAGCAAACCTTTATCTGGAACCTTTGTGGAGCAGGTGAAGCAGGTGAGCTTGGATGCTGACCCAGCCATGCTGTGGCAATTGGCCATCATCTCAAATCCAGGCACTGCTCACTTCCTTTCATTCTCCCCCTTGGACAAAATAGTGACCCAGCAGGCTGGGAGTACCTATTTTGGGACAAAAGCATCTGCAAGGGCTGTGGAGTGCACTTGGACATGGTCCTGGTGGACAGGAGGCTGCAGATGCAGTGACTCATTAGCTTGTACACCTTGTCCATCCTCCCAGTGTAAAACTTGAGGTCTGAGTTGCTGTGAGGGACAGATTGCCTTCCACTGGGCTGGGACCAGAGTTTGATCACTGAGGAAACCATGCTTGTACTCAGGAGAGGAGTCCAGTCCACAGAGCTGCTGATCTGAGCCTTTCATCTGTGTGAAATTCACTTTGGAAGAGTAATATCACCAAAAAGGAAAGCTGGCTGGCTCTCCTAAATTAAGCAATTACTCTTAGACACAGTCCTGTCTGTGAAGTACTTGGAAGTTCATCCTCAGGCTGAGATGGAAGGTGGTTTAACAAGGTGTTTTACAAAGTGTAGGTGGATAAATTCCTGGAGCATACCTGTATAAACCCGCTGTAAAGGCTGCACAGAGGTTAAACAGATAGATAACTTCATGGAAGCTGAGTAATCACACTATTACTCTGTATAATCTTGCTGGAAGGCACATTTTTCTACAGAGCAATGATACAGAAGATATTTGTGTGTAGTGATTACAGCAGCAGAAATCAATTGCACACAGCAAATAATTTGTTAGCACAGGGATGCACATTATGTCATCAATAAAGGGATTAGTTTGTTGAACTATAATGAGGGTGAGAAGAAAGCAAACTTCCTACTGGTGTAGCTAGTCCAGTCATAATATTGGCAACAAATATATCTGGTATGCACACATCCTTCTGGAGACTGGGTGTGTGAGCTTTCCTAAACACCCACTAGCTCTATATGTTCTTTGCCTCCTCAGTATACACCATAAGTACTCATTAATTTCTTAAAAATAAAATCTATCCAGAGTATTTAAAATTATTTTAAATTAATTTTTAATAATTTAAATTATTTATTATAAATTATTATTAATTTGTATACATTAATAAATATAATATTATATTTATTGTTTCTTTGAAATTATATTTATCCTGGGTTTTATTTTATTAATTTTTAATTAATATTTTTTATTTTATTAATTTTAAATAATATTTAACCTGATTTTAAGGAATATATCCAAGCACACTGCTACATTTACCACTACAAAGGAAAAAGGCATCACCCTAATGTCCCTGCATCTATTAAGATACTTTCTGCCAAGGTACAGGCAGAGCAATCAGTTTCTTTTTTTCTGTTCATTAGGAGCTATGTGGTGTTGAATTAGATATTCCCAAAGGCAGGCACAGTCCCTTGTCCACTGCTTGGATGGGGCCCCAGCAGTGCTAATCTCAGCTGAGCTCCTCTTACACAAACCCTACTCCCCTGGGCACGTACTCTGTGCTCTGACAGTCACAAATCACTGTGCAGGAGAAGCCTCCCCAACACCTGCCAGGTGGGTTGGTTCCATTCTCCTCGGCGCAGAGTGGATTTTCCAGCAGTGCTGCTGATGGCACACATTCAAGGTCACACAAAGAGAGTGGGACTGCTTGGCTGAGAAACAGATGTTGGGCTCTGCCTCTTCTCCCAGCCCCTCACAGCCACACTGTGGCATTTTCTGGGTCCCCAGGATGAAGGAGGAATTGATGAATGTTCTTAGAAGGCTAATATATTATATTATATTATATTTATTATATTATATTATATCAAAGAATGGTATTCTAAACTATACTAAAGAATAGAGAAAGGATACTTACAGAAGGTTACCAAAAAAATGATAATGAAAGTTCATGACTGCTTCCAGAGTCCT
>JBBFKN010000017.1:2455401-2457901 GCA_039654755.1 Calcarius lapponicus | reverse complement strand
TTTGAAGAGTGGCATCAGATGAAATAGGAAGCAAATTACCTTCTGCTTTCTTAAGGATGCTGTGAAAACCAATATTAAAATGCCTGTTTATTCTCAGCCCTTACCCCCCACCTTGTGACAGCTGTTCTTAACTCTTCTAAAAAGTCATAACCATCTTCTTTATGATCTATTCCTTTTTATAACATTTATGTTGCAGGGAAAGTTGTCTAGTTGTTTTAGTGATGCCTGGCTTCTCCTCCTGGCTCTGCTATTGTCTTTGGCCCTGATTCAGCAGAGCACTTAAGCACATGATTATCTTTACTTTTATGGGATGGTACATGTGTTTACAGCTAAGCATGTGCTTAAGTGCTCTGCTGAATCAGAGATTTTGTCTGTAACCTTGGATTTATGTCTCAACCTATTCACAAGTAAAATGAGCTTAATGGTTACCTCCAGTGATACCAGGAGATGCAAAGAAAACACAGAATGGCTCGAGTTTCTTTCACAAACAGCAAAACCCAAATGGCCAATATATTATGTATTGCTTTGTTTCAGTATAAACAAGCCTGTAGTGGGTTTCTCTAGCTGGAGCCATCCAGACATTTCTGACATTATCAGTAATCCATTACATTTATTGTTCCCTATGGGTTTGTTGTTCTTGTCTTCAGTGTTTTTGTCAAAACAACCCTCCCCTGCCTTTGGTTGTGTTTTCAGACACTTAGGTACATGTGTATATATATTTATATATAAAACTCTGCTTTCAAGTCCAGACTTGGAATTAGATCTCCTCTTAAATAAATAAGGATTGTGCATCTAAATCCCATTGGCAGCTTTGAAAAAACACCCTCTGGATTGATAATAATCTGCTGGGATTGGATTGCAGTGCTTTGACTGATATGGCAGAAGTGACTTCTAAATCCTCACCAAAAACAACCAAAAAACAACAACCCAGTTTTCTTCTCTGGTTGATTTCCAGCACACTTTGGAGGGGCCTGAGGAGTGTTTTACCACAGGAACAGACAAGGCAATATTCTGCTGGAAGTAGCAATTCCCATTCCTTTGGAGGAGGGTTTATTCCTACCTTATTGTAACCTTTTTTTCCACTCAGGCATAATAACCCAGAAATACCAGCTTGCATTTGACATGATACCTGTGCACCACAGCTTCAGCAGGGACAGAGCTCCTGAAAACCACAGAGCTTTTACTCTGTGTCCCACTGGCACTCCCCAGGTCCCACTGTGGGGCTGTGATTCCAAATAAATCACACAAAATCTTTTTTAATCCCATCCTAAATGCCCTGGGTACAAGAGAACCAGTTGTATTACCCTTTATTATCATTTTCTACTCCATGTTTTGCCAACCACACAGGCAGCTTTTAGTGTTTTGCAGTACTTTTCAAAACCTGTAAGATCCAAGTTCCCTTTGAGGAAGGGTATAACTTTACTTTCTTTTTCAAAGCCTTGGAATAACATTTCCTGTCTTGTTTTACATCCAGTGTGCAGAGTTGAAAATCTTCAGAGAAGGTCAGATTTTACATTACTGCTTTTTGGAGAAATACTAATTTTGGTCTTGAGGTCATGATCTTCATACACAGCCATTTGCATTGGATATTTTATATATTTATATATATATATATAATGCAATATATATAACCCTAAACATTTCCAAATGTTTAGGGTTATATATATTTCTGGATAGAAAATAATTAATTAAATTCTGTCTCTTGACTGACTCACAGATGAAGTGTAATGGCAGTTTGGAATATTCCCTAGAGATACTTCATACCAGCTGTCAGTCCCATCATGTAGATTTTATCACACAGAGACAATTGTTTGGGAATCCTTTTCATAAAATAAATAAAAATGCTGAGAAATCCTTAAAACAACAGTGAGTGTTTAAAGATAAACAGGTATTCTGTGGAAAATTGTGTATGTTTTGCACGTTTCAAAAAGTATAACTTTAAATTCTGAAATTTTTCACACTGGAAAAGAGCTGCTATGTTGAAAGTTAAGAGTTTCAGGCAAGTTTGGCACTAATACAGGCACAAGGACTGTTGCTGCACTGGAATACCCAGGCTCAGCACTTCAATCTGCCTTGGGGACTTAAACCCTCACTTCAATAAAGTTAAATTATTGTACAATAAATAGAGATAAGAAATGAGTGTGCTTAATGCAGAGCTGCAAGACTAGTTCTCTGTTGTCTATCAAGAAAACCAAGATTAATTGAGCAGCACTCTAAAAATAAACTCCCTGGATCCCCTGTTTGTATTGCAGTAAACAGGGAAGCTGGGAGAAGGGGTTGGGATGTTTGGCACCAGTGCCAGGCAGGTCTAAACCCTCAGCTCCTCCTCCTTGTGGGTTTCTCATGTTTTCTGAGCATCCCAACACTTGGGACAGGACTCAGAGTGGCCAAGCCCAGCCCTCAGAACATGTGGTTTCCTGGATTTTGATGGTTTTCTGTCCAAGCCAGAGCAGCCCTGGGTGAGAGGAGTTTCACCCTTGGGGCTATTAAGCTGATTTCT
>JBBFKN010000017.1:2447752-2455301 GCA_039654755.1 Calcarius lapponicus | reverse complement strand
TGGGGGCCTGGAAAAATCTATGGAGAAACTGCAGCCTGCTCATGCAGGTGTCCTGCTGCTCCTTCCCTGCCTCGTACCTGCAATACCCCTGTTCCTTTCTGAAGGAGCACACTGGTTACAGAGAGCTGTAAAGAAACTGGGAATTAAACAGATGTTTGCAAGTTGTTTTCTGCTGTTTTACAAACCTTTCCTGCAAACTGAGTGCAAGTGGTTAAACCTCCAGGTTGCCCTGAGTGCTGCTTGGCTGTGAGCTGTAACCTGGTGGGAATGCTGTGGGGTGTGTTTGAGTTCCCCAGCAGTGCTGGATGATGTTCCCTGATCCCCTGGGCAGTGCTGCAGTTCTTGGGTCTGGGAGTGTCTGGTTTGAACAGACAGGTGTCAGCTAAGGAAGGCAGGAGCCTCCCTTGAAATGGAAATGTGAACCCCCTCCCTCTGAATGATTAGAATTTTGAAATTAAGGGACAAAGATATGGGAATAGGAATAACAATTCTTTACTAGGAAAACTAAAAATACAAATGCAATAGTACAAAACACACCACAGCCAGAGTGAGAGCAGGAGCTGCCCCCTGTGTGTCAGGGGGTGGCACAGCCCCATCCCATGGGGGCTCAGCCCTCCTGCAGTGCCAGCTGTGGCTCTGCTGCAGCAGGGATCCTGCACAAGGGGGGAGTTTTCCTCTGCAGCTCCAGGGCTGCTGCAGATGGGCCTGGGCTCCCTCTGGCAATGCAGGGCAGCAGAAAGCTGCTCCTCTGGCAATGCAGGGGGCAAAGGCTGCTGTGCTGTGCCAGGCTCAGATTGGATCCAGGTAGGAATGCCTGGCTCCTGCCCTGGGCGCAGCATCTCCCCATGGGATGCTGGAATTGGATCAGCCCTGCAGGGACACTCAGTGGCCATGGACAGCAGAGATCTCCTGGAGGGAGGGTTGGCTGTGGCAGAGAGAAAGAAAAAACTGCCCCATGGACAGCAGAGAACTGCCCCAGCTCTGACTGATGGGGACAGAACACACACACATCTCACAGCCCAGGATAGGGAGGGAGCTGTCATAACCCAGCCCTGTGGCAGGAGTGGCAGAAAGTGGTCCTAGCCATTAGTGATTAACTCATCTGCAAGTGAGAAATACAGTTGGCCTGGAAAAGATTGATCCTCTCTTTTGAGTCAATTCTCATTAGTACTGGAGTTGGAGGTGGGTTTGCCTTGCTTCCCCAGGCTGGTGCAGTGTCCTTGCCTGAATCAGGACTGGCTGAGCAGTTTTGAGAGGGGAAGGAAATGGAGTAGGAAGAGTAAAATACCACCCTCACACCTCTCAGGGCATCCCTGATTAGTAAGTAAAAAATGTAGCAAACAATGTAATTTAGCAGTGATTTGCCCCCTTCTGTCTTTGCAAAAAGCATAATTTTCTGTATGTGCTTGGTTTAATTCTGGCCTGTGTCTGTCCCATAACTGACTAACCCTGGCTGTAGCCAATACCTTTTACAGTAGCAAGATTAATCCTTCTCAGGCTGGGAATTGGCTTTTTCCACCATCACTGTGTCCTTTATCACTGCCAGGGAGGGCATGGATAATGCAGCCCAACCTTGGAGATGTTTTGGGCAGCTTCCAGTGCCAGGAGGGGCTTGGCAGGGTCTGAAACCGGGCTGGGTGGGCTGGGCAGGCTGAGCTCTCCCCAGGGCTGGGCAGGGAGCCCCTTTGTGGCATCCTTGGTGGCCTGGGAGGAGCTGGGGAGGTGAGAAGCCTCAGAGGCAGTGGCTGGAGGGGGGGAACATGTCCTGGGGTCAGAGCCTTAATCCTGCAGAGACGGGGAATGGGAAGGGGCTTCCCTGATGAGTGACCTTATCTGAGGAGCAGCGCTGAGCGGGCTATTCCAGGTTTTGGGGGGTTTTTTGGTGGTGTTTTTTTTTTTTGGTTTTTTTTTTTTTTCTTTGTTTTGTTTTGTTTGTTTGTTTTGGTTTTTTTTTTTTTTTTGTTTGGTTTGTTTCTCTGCAAGGAAGCACTCAGTTTGGCAGTGGGCTCCTAGGAAAGCATTGCCTGTGTTCCTGCAGTATTTATTGTAATTCCTAGAGCTGTCAGTCAGAGCACAGGCTTCGAGGTGCAGACACAGCTCACATTGCTTACAGTCTATGAGAAATATAATGATCTGCACCTAGTCAAGGGAAGCATTTAATGAAATCTCTTTCAGACATGGGAAACTAAGGTTTTTACTGCTTGTTGATAAAGTCATTCTCTTCTTACTAAGTGTTCTGTTGGGAATGGAACTGAAAGCTCTTGTGTCTGATTGTTTCTTTTGCTGGAGCTAATGTTTTGAATACATGTTTGACTCTGGAATAAATGTTTTCTGTTATAGTGTGGTTGTTCCTGTGCAAAGAAGGAGCAAAAGACTTCCATTACTAAGTGATTTTGAGAGTCAACAGTTCAGGGGAATCGGAAATTATGAGCAAAAAAATCCTGAGAAATAACTGAGGTTACTACAACCCCACCTGACCCCAGGCAGCCACTGGACCGGTGATGCTTTAATGCAGGGCACTGCCCTCATGTATTTTATTTTCCTCTGGTGCTTTATTTTCCTCTGCTGCCTTGGCACATCCTGCTGAGGTGGATTAAACCCTCAGAGGAGCAGCAGGGCCCCTGTCCCAGATCCAGCTCTGATTTCGGGGTCAGGAGCAGCCAATGCTCTCTGTGGGGTCTGGGTCTCAGAGCCACCAAGGCCCACCTGTGAAAGTGCCCTTGGAGATCAGCCTGAATGGAGCAGAAGGGAACAGAGATCTGCAGTTTATTACCAGTAGAAGCTCTAAGAAGAAAATCAATAATTCCTTGTTTAGTAGTTGGTGCAAGGCTTCGCCAACAGCAGCACACCAGTCCCTCCAGGAGCTGCCAGCTTGATTTGCCCCATGCAAGTGAGGCAGAAAAAACATTCCAATTTACCAACAGAGTTCTCTTTCTACACTTGGAGCTGGGTCTCAGTTTTGCTTTATGAAGAAGAAAATTCTGAAGTTTTGGGGCTTTGTTTTTTGCATATATATCTGGTATTTCAGTGTCCAAGCCTGGCAACCCTGTTAAGAATTTGCTTTTCACAAGTGGCATTTCTTACTGCAGTCGTGGCATTTGATAGTTTCCTCCATCTGCAGATCTTCCAAAGTGTTTCTCCAGCCCAGCCTTTCTTGCAGGCTACAGGCAGGGACTGGAGAAGTGAATGTCACCTCCTTCCCCTTGCCCACATTTGGACTCATGCCATTCACTCTTCAGCTGGCAGGGAAGAAATTGTGGCAATTTTTGCAGTGGTTCAGTGTGAAATCCTTTCAGCCTCCTGCTTTGCTTCTGCAGGGAAACTGAATTTTTAGAGGGGAAAAAGGGGAGGGGGGGGGGGGTAAAGGTTGGCATACTGCAGATTTTTGTGATTTTTTTGGGGGTGGTGGGGGGGAAAGATGAGCCAGGCCTGTGTCTCTTGACTCCTATTATTTTGGCTGGAATTTAACCTGTTTCTCTCTGCCCTGTTCCAAGCAAGGGAAATCACATCCATCTTTGGCAGAAAATGTTTTGTGCAAGGGCTTTGTTGGAAGGAAAGACTGTACCAAGACTGTGCTGTACTCCACTCTAACTTCCACTGCCTTTTTTTTGTAATAGCTGATCTCATGGTCTTGGTGAAAATACCAAACTGGTGGCTCTGGAGTCCTCCTGGTGTTTTCAGGGCAGTTCCAGTGGGATGTGCTCTGTTCTGCAGCCCACCCTTCCCCTGGCTCTGCAGGCACAAAGGGACCAGCGTGGCCCATTGTACCCTCAGTCTGTTGGCTCAGGTATTTTTTGAAACTGAGAGGAGTTTTTGGGGGTTTGAGCCTGTTTCCTGGTCTATGGGGGTTTTCATGGTCATGTTTTTTTTTGTTTGGGGTTTTCTTGAGGGTTTGTTTTTGCAGGGAGTCAGAGTGAGGAGTCTGCGCAGTAAAATTGTGAGGGAAAAGCTCATTTCAGAACACCACTGTAAACAATCCTCCCTTACACCAAAAAACCTGCCAGCCCTTCAGAGCTGGTGTTTGAGGATAGGTGTTTTTCTGAGCATCCAGCTTGAAACATCCTGAAGTTATTTGATGATAGGTTCTGTTTTTGATAGCTTTTTTCATAGATTCTGTATAAAGAAACCCAAGATCTGGACCACCTTGAGCTGCTAGCCAACTCCAACAACTTATTGGAAGCCTGGGATGGAAGACAGGAAGGTTGGTTGTGGGTGATGTGTAACAGGAGAACATGCTCTGTATATGTTTCCTGCTCCAAAAGAAATAAGAGAAATTAGACCAGTGGCTTGGTAAATTATATGAAAAATAGACCTTGCTTGCTAATAGACTGTGAAGAAACTGATGTAGTGAAGATGATCTGTAATATTTCATATTTCTCTGAGGAGGAAAAATTATAAACTTGATGGTGTGTGATTTATTCATGTTTCTGAACATAAAGAATAATCCCAAAGTCAGCTGTCTGTTTCACACTCTGAGGCCAGGAGCAGGATTCCCTCTGGGATTTGGTGGCTGAGGTTTGTTATGAGGACTGAGAGGAGGAGCCCCCTAATTAATGATGGAATTGGAAAGGCCTGCAGATGGGATGGTTTTGCAGAAACTGCAGCCTTTGCCACATGCCTCAAAAAGCATGGTGGCAAATATGTTCCATTTGTTGGTGTTTGTTCTGGTGGTTTGTTGGGGTTTTGGGGGTTTTATTCTATCACTCCTTCCTTTTGCTCCCATTCTCATGGCACATCCAGGGGTTTGCCCTTCACTGCAGTCCCTCCATTCATGCTGTGCCTCTCTGCTGAGATGCTTTTTGAGCCCAAGCCTTATGTAATTTAGAAATTCAGTGAACAGTTTCCTAGGAGCAGAAGGGTTGTTTTCCTTTGTTCAGCTCCTGAAAGTGGATCTTCATCTGATTCCTGAGAGACCTCCATGGTTCAGAAAAGATCACAACTTCTTTTGCTTCTTGGCCTCAGGACGAACTGCTGTGGTGATGGTCTTGAGGATGAAGTGCATGAAAGCAAAGACCTTTGAATCTGACATATTCTGAAATAGAAGAAAAAAGGAGAAAAAACCCCAGCCCAAGCCACAGAGAATGCCATAGAAGGTAGGGCATACAGGAGGACATGTGCTTTTTTAGGGATTCAGTGGGATATAATGTATAGGGGGAAAAACACAAGCACAAAAGCTTTTGGGTTCTTCAGGTACTTTGCAGTGTATTTGTGCCCACAAATTTTCACCTTCAAAATATGTATTTTAGAAAACAAGAAAATTGTAGAAAACTTGTAGAAACAATAAAATTGTTGGCTAGAATCATACATAGATAAAACAAAGTTATGGTAGAGAAATACCAAGCCCAAACTGCAGACTGCAGCAGTTTGTAATTTACAGTGAGCTGTCTCCCAAGACATGAGGGACAGAAAATGGATTTTGACTCGACTTTCCCCAGCCCATGAAGAGAAAGCATGACAGAAATTGCAAAGGTGCTTGAGAGACAAGCTGACAAGCAGACATTCAAAACTTCACTCTTTGGGTGTTGACATAATGCAAGCTGTGGTTAGGTGAGCAGTTGGAGTGTGGCATAATAGTGCTAAGGTTGTGAGAAGAGGGAGAAACCCAAACCTCCTGATAATGCTGTGTGTGCATTTTTCAGTGCCTGCAGCTTTATTCTGAAAAGGGCAAGTTCACAGATGTTAGGGCCAGAGGGCAGGCAGAGGGATAGGAAACCTTCCACCCTTTGGGTCACCAGTTCAAAATGACCCTGCTCCATCTGAAAGTCATTGCCATCTGCTGGGTGGCTGCAGGCCAGGGTGGAATGGATGGATGGCACCAGGCCAAGCACAGGCAAAGGTGGAGCAGACAGCAGGAGCTCCTCTGATGGCCCTGAGGTTAAAGGGGGCAAGTGACCCCCTGTGCCCCCAAAGAGGCTCAGTGGCCAAGCAGAAAATCTGTGGCAGGCAATGAGGAACTGCTGCATTGTAATTGGGCTGGAAGGCAAAGGAACAATTTGATGTCTGAGGCACGTCCTTGTAACACTCTCCTTCAGCATTGGGTTATTATACTTTGTACTCTGGGTGCATGTGTGCCTTTTGCAAATAAATATTATTTAAAATTGGGAAAATCAAGGAGAAAACAATGCTTAGGGCACAGAGAGTGGACTGTGTAAGTGCATGTATCTTTCACGTGCAGGGTGCTCACAGGTGTGTTAGTTAAACTGTTCATTTCTCACATTTTCCAGTCAGAGTTCTTTTGCTGCAGGGTGCCCACTGAAGAGACCTTGCCTATAAGCACTCCTAAGTGACAGCTGGGAGACATGCAGCATGAGTTCATTTGTTTATTCTTATCTAGTAGCCCCCGAACAAACTGATGAACACTTTGATTTGACAAGGTCGTTGTGAGGATTTGGGAGGATTAACCTATATGTGGCATTTACTGAGAGATCAGACAGGTCGTGAAGATTGGCATTAGGGAGTCTAAGAAGATCCTTTCCCCCTCCCTCTCCCCTGAAAGCCTCAATCCAATTACTGTCTTGTTTTTGACTCAATAAAAGGGAAATGAGCGTGTGCCATCCTTCAAGAGGAGTGGATGGTGCTGTGATGGAACAAGGGGCAGGGTAGGGCTCTCTAATGATCTGCCTCTCACCTGATGGTGGGAGATTATTCACACACTTGTTGGAGTCATGGCTTCTCATGGCTTCTATCACACTGCCTCCTCTTGGGAAGGGAGAGGAAGTTATCTTTGTGTGCTGAATGAAGCACGGACATAATGGATATTGTTATTTACAGCTGTGTGTTTAGAGATAACAGTGGCTTTGAGGAAATGCCTTTGGAAGTGACTATAAGAACACACCATCTAATTTCATCAAACACAGCCTCCCCTGGGGGCAGATGAGGATCTCTGTGCAGAGAGCACAGCAAGGCCTGGCTCCCTGCACCCAGGACCTTTGCTGTGTGTGTCTGGGACAGGGACAGGGACAGCCTTTACCTGCCCTTCCCTGTGCTCACTGTGCAGACTCCAGGGCGCTGTCCCTCAGCCATCTCTCGTGTCAGCAGTTCCCTTGGACATGTCTTATTTACTATTGCTTCTCCTGTGTGCAAGAGCACTGACATGCTTTCTGCTGAATGATGTTCAGTGCAGCCTGTTTGTATTCCTGTAGCTCTGCAAACACCAACTGCTTTATTGTGAGAGTGCTCTGGATCCCCTCTGCCAGAGCAAGATGTTCCTCTGAGGAGCTTGGCAATCTTTTGCACAGGCTGGGAAAGGGCAGGATGGGGTTGTACCTGCCCAGGGGCACCACAGGAGGAGAGCTTGGCATGACTGAAGTGGGGATGTAAGGAACTGAGGCACACAGGGCACAGCGAACACTTTCATCCTGTAAAATTCTAACAAAAAATTCAGACTTTCCACTTTGATTTAGAAGGTCTGAGTGCCAAACTCATTAAATCTCTGCTTGTGCCAAAAGCTGTGGGAGGGTTTTTTTCCTGATTTGTGGAGCTGTGTCACTGCTTGAGTGGGGCTTTACTCCTGGAGGGCTCTCTGGGGTGTGGTCACTCACCAGGGGGG
>JBBFKN010000017.1:2415252-2445252 GCA_039654755.1 Calcarius lapponicus | reverse complement strand
CCAGCAGTTTGGTTTGTGTGATTGTGGTGTCCCATAGGAATTTACGAGGTTACACCAGAAGGAACAAGATTGGCTCAATTTCATTGCCTTTTTTGCCTTCTCTAAATGAGAGCTGACAGGTTTGAGTTTGTTTCCAAACAGAGCTGCCACACAGTTAGGTTTTAGTGCTGGCTGGCCCTGCTCATGTTGTGGTGTGTGTTGGAGCTGCATATTCCAATTAACTTTTTATGGCCCTGCACGAGAGGGAGATAAGTTAATGTGAACCAAATGTGTGGTTAGCACCGTGGTACCTGCTGCTCCTCTCAGGGAATCCAGACAACAGCACTTCTGGCTCCAGAGAAAGGAGAGAGTAATTGCAAGTCAGGGCTTTATAGGAGAAACCTTGAATTGGATAGTTTAAGGCAGTTTCCAATTGAAAAGAAATGCAGAGCAGATACATGACCCAAAAAAATCCTGCAAGGTTTCTGAAATGTATTCAGAAAATATATTAAAACCTTACTGTGGGTTGTTTGAACAAATCAGGGCTTTCCCCAAGAGCTTTCTGCACCTCCAGTTTCATCCCTCTGACTTGAGCAGGAGCCCTGAGCCCATGGGGGTGGCAGAGCTGCTTTGTGTGAGGCTGTGCCAGGGGAGGATTGGGCGCCTGACATGGGCTGGGCTGTGATTGCAGCATCCCAACCTGACTGATGGTTGGATTCTCTGTGGCAGGGCTTTAATGGGCTGGAAATACTCCCTGTATCCTTCCTGGTGTGTTGGCTACTTCTGAACATAAAGGCATGCCCAGTGAAATGATAATTTTCTACCTAATAAAAATTCCACTGAGAAAAATGTTGATGTTTTCTACTTGTCTTCTAGTTCCTGCTCTCCCTCACCTGTCTGCTCTTTCTTTATCATTTTAACAGTCAAAGATACAGTAATGAAGGATGATCAGTCTTAAATCAATTAGCAGAGCTGCTGGTTAATGCACTGTGATTTTCCTCAAGTGAGGAAGCAGGTTTGAAGAGTGGCATCAGATGAAATAGGAAGCAAATTACCTTCTGCTTTCTTAAGGATGCTGTGAAAACCAATATTAAAATGCCTGTTTATTCTCAGCCCTTACCCCCCACCTTGTGACAGCTGTTCTTAACTCTTCTAAAAAGTCATAACCATCTTCTTTATGATCTATTCCTTTTTATAACATTTATGTTGCAGGGAAAGTTGTCTAGTTGTTTTAGTGATGCCTGGCTTCTCCTCCTGGCTCTGCTATTGTCTTTGGCCCTGATTCAGCAGAGCACTTAAGCACATGATTATCTTTACTTTTATGGGATGGTACATGTGTTTACAGCTAAGCATGTGCTTAAGTGCTCTGCTGAATCAGAGATTTTGTCTGTAACCTTGGATTTATGTCTCAACCTATTCACAAGTAAAATGAGCTTAATGGTTACCTCCAATGATACCAGGAGATGCAAAGAAAACACAGAATGGCTCGAGTTTCTTTCACAAACAGCAAAACCCAAATGGCCAATATATTATGTATTCTTTGTTTCAGTATAAACAAGCCTGTAGTGGGTTTCTCTAGCTGGAGCCATCCAGACATTTCTGACATTATCAGTAATCCATTACATTTATTGTTCCCTATGGGTTTGTTGTTCTTCTCTTCAGTGTTTTTGTCAAAACAACCCTCCCCTGCCTTTGGTTGTGTTTTCAGACACTTAGGTACATGTGTATATATATATATATATAAAACTCTGCTTTCAAGTCCAGACTTGGAATTAGATCTCCTCTTAAATAAATAAGGATTGTGCATCTAAATCCCATTGGCAGCTTTGAAAAAACACCCTCTGGATTGATAATAATCTGCTGGGATTGGATTGCAGTGCTTTGACTGATATGGCAGAAGTGACTTCTAAATCCTCACCAAAAACAACCAAAAAACAACAACCCAGTTTTCTTCTCTGGTTGATTTCCAGCACACTTTAGAGGGGCCTGAAGAATGTTTTACCACAGGAACAGACAAGGCAATATTCTGCTGGAAGTAGCAATTTCCATTCCTTTGGAGGAGGGTTTATTCCTAACTTATTGTAACCTTTTTTTCCACTCAGGCATAATAACCCAGAAATACCAGCTTGCATTTGACATGATACCTGTGCACCACAGCTTCAGCAGGGACAGAGTTCCTGAAAACCAAAGAGCTTTTACTCTGTGTCCCACTGGCACTCCCCAGGTCCCACTGTGGGGCTGTGATTCCAAATAAATCACACAAAATCTTTTTTAATCCCATCCTAAATGCCCTGGGTACAAGAGAACCAGTTGTATTACCCTTTATTATCATTTTCTACTCCATGTTTTGTTGCCAACCACAAAGGCAGCTTTTAGTGTTTTGCAGTACTTTTCAAAACCTGTAAAATCCAAGTTCCCTTTGAGGAAGGGTATAACTTTACTTTCTTTTTCAAAGCCTTGGAATAACATTTCCTGTCTTGTTTTACATTCAGTGTGCAGAGTAGAAAATCTTCAGAGAAGGTCAGATTTTACATTACTGCTTTTTGGAGAAATACTAATTTTGGTCTTGAGGTCATGATCTTCATACACAGCCATTTGCATTGGATATTTTTTATATATATATATATATATATATATATATATATATATATATATATAATGCAATATATATAACCCTAAACATTTCCAAATGTTTAGGGTTATATATATTTCTGGATAGAAAATAATTAATTAAATTCTGTCTCTTGACTGGCTCACAGATGAAGTGTAATGGCAGTTTGGAATATTCCCTAGAGATACTTCATACCAGCTGTCAGTCCCATCATGTAGATTTTATCACACAGAGACAATTGTTTGGGAATCCTTTTCATAAAATAAATAAAAATGCTGAGAAATCCTTAAAATAACAATGAGTGTTTAAAGATAAACAGGTATTCTGTGGAAAATTGTGTATGTTTTGCACATTTCAAAAAGTATAACTTTAAATTCTGAAATTTTTCACACTGGAAAAGAGCTGCTATGTTGAAAGTTAAGAGTTTCAGGCAAGTTTGGCACTAATACAGGCACAAGGACTGTTGTTGCACTGGAATACCCAGGCTCAGCACTTCAATCTGCCTTGGGGACTTAAACCCTCACTTCAATAAAGTTAAATTATTGTACAATAAATAGAGATAAGAAATGAGCGTGCTTAATGCAGAGCTGCAAGACTAGTTCTCTGTTGTCTATCAAGAAAACCAAGATTAATTGAGCAGCACTCTAAAAATAAACTCCCTGGATCCCCTGTTTGTATTGCAGTAAACAGGGAAGCTGGGAGAAGGGGTTGGGATGTTTGGCACCAGTGCCAGGCAGGTCTGAACCCTCAGCTCCTCCTCCTTGTGGGTTTCTCGTGTTTTCTGAGCATCCCAACACTTGGGACAGGACTCAGAGTGGCCAAGCCCAGCCCTCAGAACATGTGGTTTCCTGGATTTTGATGGTTTTCTGTCCAAGCCAGAGCAGCCCTGGGTGAGAGGAGTTTCACCCTTGGGGCTATTAAGCTGATTTCTTGGTTATTCTTTGTGGATTTAAATGCTGAATCTGAAAAGCTTTGAGACAGGACCAAGTGTGAGCAGTGTGTCAGGGTATTAGAAGGCACTCAAGGGCTTTCTCAAGAAAACTCAAGGAAAGAGTTGCATGTGTCATAGCCATGTGAGGTATGGATGGATCTTGGGTAATTGATGGAATAAAAGAAAATCAAACTTCTTTTTGCCTCTCCCATTAAGCTGCAGTTTCTAAAAGCTAGGTCAGTAGAGTCTTTGTAATTGCTTATGGGGCTTCAGAAGAAAATTCAGGCTAACAGAACAGCACCAAAGTTCCAGGGGCTTTTAATCATCTCTCCAATAATTACCAAGAATTTCAGTTACACACAGGTAGAGATCAGCATAAATAATTTCCTGCAAGTGACTGGATTGCACTGGACTGCCCGATGGCTTTTGGCTGGTAAGAGTTGAGTAGCCAGTGGTTATCTCCTTGGTCCTGGCTGAGTTCCACCTGCATTTCCCATTGCTCCAGTGCAGTGTTCCACCTGCATTTCCCATTGCTCCAGTGCAGTGTTCCACCTGCATTTCCCATTGCTCCAGTGCAGTGTTCCACCTGCATTTCCCATTGCTCCAGTGCAGTGTTCTACCTGCATTTCCCATCCCTCCAGTGCAGTGTTCCACCTGCATTTCCCATTGCTCCAGTGCAGTGTTCCACCTGCATTTCCCATTGCTCCAGTGCAGTGTTCTCAGGATCTCTGGCTGGTCACAGTGACCCCAAGATACGTCAGAAAGTCTCTTTTCCCAACTCGGAGGTTGAAGAAGGAGTCAGAACTCTTCAGTTCTCCGTCTCAAGGTTGTTTTTTGTATCTTATCTATAAAATTCTTTCTCCTGACCTGCTGAGGCCTGCTCAGCAGGACAGTCAGAGGCACTCTGCCTGCCCCCAGGCAGTGTTATCTTTTTATACTAAAAACTATGTGTACAATGTTTACAATTACTTTCTAATACTTATCACCTGTGTTGGCATAGGTGATAAGTATTAGATAGGTGACCTACTCTAAACTAATCTAAGAGTGCCAACATCACAGCAGAAGATGAAGGCTAAGAAGAAGAAGAAGGAGAAAGGCAGGACACACTTAGATTCTTCTATCTTACTTTTTGAACTTCTATTCTAAAAACTTCAAAAATCTATTTTTCACCCAGTGATAAATTCACTGTCATTCTACTTAAACTGTTGTGGCTTGTAATTCTTCATATAAGGTTGGTAATTGTTTTTTTTTAAGGGCTAAATCAAAGGCATAGGGGTCTTGGGCTCTGTGCCATGGTCTTTGAGCCCCCTGGGCAGGGGCTTGAGTCTTCTAGGGCAGCCAGAGGAATTCCCTGGGTTCTGACAGTGTTCCACCTGGATTTCCCATTGCTCCAGTGCAGTGTGCTCCACAGCTGCTGCTGCCCCTAACGTGGTGTCTCTGACAAGCAGAGCCCTGTTTGCCCTCCTGCTGCAGGTGTGGATGTTGCCTGAGCAACGTGAAGGGGATTTCTGATCCGTGAAATGTCAGTGGAGAAAGGGCAGAGATATTTTCAGGTGAGGGCTTGGCTGTAAGAAGACTCTTAGAAGTTATGCTGAGAATTGTGATTTACACAGAAGTCTGATGAAAAGCCACATTAAGCTCCTTACTTGAGTTTAGAACAGTGTTAATTCAGTTGTGTTTACATCCTAAATAGCTTTCACATTAGTTAGGTATTGTCTTGCAGTGTAATTGGGATCATTTAAGAAATTACCTTTTCCCAGCTGGCAGTTGTCACCCAAGGAGCCATTCCAGGTTGTTTCAGGTTCAAGAGAAACCATTTCTTCCCTAATTTCATGTCTTGTGTCTCCCCATGCTGATGTTTCCATTGGTGCTATAGTCCAAGAACCTGCAGAAACAGGGAACAGCCATTTCCTAATTTCTCTGTACTTCTTACTTTTTGACAGGCCCTGGAAGAGCTGCTTCTTGCAGCCCCTCTCTGTGGGGAGGGAGACAAGTTCCTTGGGCTGCTGGGAAGGTGATGAGCCCAGAGCTGCTCCATTTCCCTCTGGAACAGGGCAGGGGGAGCAGCTCTATCAAGCTGTTCACTGCACTTCAGGAGTGAGTAACTCCTCACCCTGCTTGGGTGACACCCCAAGAAATCTCTGGCCAGAGGAGAGCTGCTGTCCTTAGCCAGTGTGTCTGCTCAGGGGTTTGCAGCACTGCTCAATTAACACTTCACAAGTTTATTCAGATTAACTTGCAGTTTGTAAGTGTGAAAAGCAAGCCCTTGATGACACCTGGCTGTGCAATTCAGGGCTGTTTGCTGAAAGCCAGTGCTTAGGTAATTAATATGGTTGCACTTTCACTCATCAGTAAGCATTCAGCTACAAGGACCAAGTTAGAATACATTTCTTTGTCCTCTCTAAAATAGAAGAGAATTTTACACCTTTCTGACTGTCATTCAGCTGTGTGTTACAGCTTTCTGGTGACGCCAGCTAGAGCTAATTTTAATCTTACCAAGCCTGCCAGAGATGAGTATTTTTGACATAGGAGTTCCAGGGTGCCTAAAGGAATTCAGTTCTTTATAAAGACCTGTTTTCTTATTTACACCTGTCTACTTGGAGAATGTTTTTAAGTGCCTCAATTTGTTTATCAAGTGCAGAGCATTTGTTCAAAACAATCTCTGTAAGAGTATTGCGGTCTATTAAAAATGGTATCATTTTAGTGAGAGAGCTGTTAAAGTGAAGAATTTGGAGCATTAAGAGCTGTCACAGCCAGGTGTCAGGGCCTGAGTGTCAGTGAGTCTCATCACTCCTGTAGTGCAGGGTGACAGGGTTGGTGCAGGAACTTAAGACAAGCATAAAACAAAACTGTCATTAAACTTACTCCAGTAGCTTTTCACTATTTACCTTCATGTTTATTATTTCATATGACTTCACCCTGCCATTCCTTAGAGAATATTATTAAATATAATGAATTCAGTTAGTTACAGGCCCCATATCCAGGCTTAGCCTTAGAAGCTCCAGCTTCCCTTTGATCTTCGACATACCAAAATGTGTGATTATGCTATAAAAAGATAATAGAGAGAACATCAAAGGAAAGTTGAAAAATGCCAATGTGGCTTAGTAACATAACAGCTTAAGAATAGCAGCATAACATGGAGACAACCCTAGTTATGTCTTAATGCATTTTAATATGTGCTCTGCAATAACACAGTAACACTGGTGTCTGCAATCAGGGAAGCTCTCCCTTCTCTGGGAAATCTTTTCAAACAGAGGATATATTTGTAAGTTACTATTACAGTCATGATAAGTTGTGTGGAAGAAATTCTGTTCATGTAGGTGATCACTGGAGAGGCTTTCCCACCTCATCCCTGAGCTCCTGTCATTCCACCTCTGGAGTTAGGCAGGGTTTAACCTTTGAAGGCAACACGAACTGTCTCCCTTGGGAACATCAAAGCCACTTTGGGCCAAAGCAGTGATTTAGGTGTACTCACTGTACCTCAAGCTAAATGTCAAGTGTGATTAAACCTTCCTATCATGTCGAGCTCCAAGTAACAAAGCACAGGAACTGAGGAGTGACTGCAAGCCCTGAAGACGTCTCTGGTTGGAGGGGTTTTCCATCTGGATGTTGTGCTGTCACATTTGGACAGCACAGCCCCTTTTCCTCAGGCAGATGGACACTGTCTGGGGGAGCTGGGATGGATGCAGGCAGTGCTGTGTTAGGTCCTCTAAAGAAGAAGCTTCTTACCAAAAAAACCCCAAAACCAAACCAAACCAAACCAAAATCTCCATCACTCTTGCTGCTTTCAGGAGTTTCCATCTTTCACCCAAGGGTTTCACCTGCACAGGTTATTCAGAGAAACCCAGCAATAGGTGACCCTCAACATCAGCACCAGCTTAAAAAGGCAAAATCTGAAAGACAAACAGATAAAAGTGATGTTACCAGAGCCTGGCAGAAGGAGAGAAGCACTAACCACCTCTGTAGGGCCATGAGAGAGCCAAGGCTTTGTTCCAAAATCGTTGTTGATCACTCAGTTTTGTATATGTGGAGCCTGGATGTGTCTCCTGTGTCTGACAGAGAATTTCTGATGGGATTAGTGATACAGGACTTCTCAGTTTTAAGAAAACTACCCAAAATACCAAATTTAAGACTGAGGGTTCTGGTTTTTGACAAAGGCTTGGCACCTAAAAATTTAAGTTTGTTGGTAGCTTTTGAAGAGCCCAGTATTTACTTATGTGGCCACACCTAGAAATTAAAGAATTCCGGTTTTACCAGGCTGTGAAAACTGAAAGATTCAAATTTCACTGAAGTGTTTTCTGTCATTATAGTCATTGTTCAGAAATTCAGTATGTGGAGAAGAGAGCTGACATCCTAAATTTCTGTGATGGCATTAAGCAAATATTTTTTCAAGATTGCCATGATGATGGGAGGTTTACGTGTGCAGTAGGTAAAACCTTAATAACCAAGGTCTTTCACCTTGGGGACAGGGGATTTTTTGGACAAAAGCTCAGTTGGCTTTAAACTGAAAGAGAGTGGGTTTAGATTAGAGATTAGTAAGTAATTCTTGGCCACTAGAATCATTAAAATCATCAACACATTAAGAAAGAGCACTTGTTAAGCCTCGAAGGGATCTGGTAGCATTCATGCCAGCAGGCACTAGCTGCAGGACAGGGTTTTTAATTCCTCTTCATGTTGTTTTTAATTCCTCTTCATGTTGTTCTGATGAAGGATGAAGCTGGGAGGGTGTTGTGGTCCATGGTGCTGGTGGGGGCAACCTTCCCTGAAAGTCTTGTGCCAAGGAGTGGGAGCCACGAGAGCACAGCACACAGACAGACAGACAGACACATGGAGCAGCTCAACAGTGAGGACCCAGGAGGCTCCAGGCATGGAGTTCCAATGAGAGTTTATTGGGGTCTAACACTGAAGGGGTCCAGGGCCCAAAGACACAGACACAGGAGGGTCCAGGGTATAAATCCAGGGAAGGGACCAATAGGGAATGTCAGGGTGGATGGGCAGGGTTACACAAACCAGTGGGAACACAGGGAAGGGAGAACTCTCTGGAACATGAACACAGGATATAAAAGGGGCAGGGAAGGCCAATGGGGAGGACAGAACTGGCACAAATTACCATAATGCTGCAGGGCACCATGGGGGCAGCCTCTTTCCTCCCCCTGAGCTGTGACCAGTGCCCAGAGCCTGCAGTGCATTTCTCCAGGGCATTGCTGATGCTCTCTCCCCAGTAGGCTCAGGGGACTCCATAGGAGGGCACCTGGGAGGGATGGGGGGTGAGCAGGTGGTGAAGGGGGAGCCCCTGGGAGGAGCCCCCAGGTGAGCAGGGGGTGAAGGAGAAGCTCAGGAGGTGAAGGAGAAGCTCAGGAAGTGGGGCAGGAGCTGCACAGGTGAGCAGGAGGTGACAGAAAAGCTCGGAAGGTGAAGGAGGAGCCCCTAGATGAGCAGGAGGTGAGAGAGAAGCCTGGGAGGTGCAAGAGGAGGCCCCAGGAGAGCAGGGGGAGAAGGATGAGCCCAGGAGGAGCCCCAGGTGAGCAGGAGGTGCAGGAGGAGCCCCAGATAAGCAGGAGGTGCAGGAGGAGCCCAGGAGGAGCCCCAGGTGAGCAGGAGGTGAAGGAGAAGCCCAGGAGGAGCCCCAGGTGAGCAGGAGGTGCAGGAGGAGCCCCAGATAAGCAGGAGGTGCAGGAGGAGCCCAGGAGGAGCCCCAGGAGAGCAGGAGGTGAAGGAGAAGCCCGGGAGGAGCCCCAGGTGAGCAGGAGGTGAAGGAGAAGCCCAGGAGGAGCCCAGGAGGAGCCCCAGGTGAGCAGGAGGTGCAGGAGAAGCCCAGGAGGAGCCCCAGAGGGGCAGGAGGTGAAGGAGAAGCCCAGGAGGAGCCCCAGATGAGCAGGAGGTGCAGGAGAAGCCCAGGAGGAGCCCCAGGTGAGCAGGAGGTGAAGGAGAAGCCCAGGAGGAGCCCCAGGTGAGCTCTGTGGCGCTCAGCCCAGCAGTCAGTAGGTGGTAGTGAAGGCTCACAGTCAAGGTGGTCTCCTAATGCCTCGTTAGCCACTTGGATTTTTAGTGGAGGATGGGAGAGAGGAGTGGGAAGAGCTGTGGTCTGTTTGGGGAAAAAAAATATCACAGCCTATTAGTTAGAAGCAATGAAATGGAGCCAACTTGAGGGACTCCATTAAGCGCGGCGTGTTTAGGCAGCTGGGTCCCCAGGTGAGCGGGGCTCTTCTGCAGGATTGTGTACTGCAAAATAATTGGACTTGGGAAATCAACTGGGCTTCAGTGGCCTCGTGTAGCCTGATACCAGGCAAGGAGTGCAGGGGGAGAACGTTTTCTTTTCCTTGGTTTTCTTTTTTTTTCCCTTCCAGTCTAAGGGCTGCAGTGAATACAAAGAGGAAACGTCATGCTGGATAGATTTACTGTCAATAGTTGTTTGAATAATACAAACAATGGCTATAATTAAATTTCATTTTGGCAGGGGATTATTTGAAGCATGTCATCATAACACCAGCTTGTAGTATATTATTCTCTTGGCATCCTGGACTTTTCCTGTTCCATTCACTGCGTAAAAATGATCCAGAATTCAATCAGAAAAGGCTGAATCTGCAGGGATGCATGTTAATGCATTGATATGTCTAGAATCAGATTCTTAAATAAAACATCCCTGCTTATTTGTTTATTTATTTATTTATTTATTTATTTATTTATTTATTTATTTATTTGTTAAAGAAGCTAAATTAGAAATGGCGGAACAAGTTGAACCAGAGCCACTTCTTGCACCTAGACCAATGGCTAGATAAAATCATATTGACTGAAGTGTTAAATGTTACTGAAGGGCTCGAGTGATACGTGAACCACGGGTGAGAGCTGTGTCTCTTCCTTCAGGTGGGCAAAGCCACTGTTTAATCAAGTAAAAGTTGTCCCACAGTGAGCCCCAGCACTCCCAGCAGTGTGTGTGGCAAGGATTCCCTCTATTCACACATATTCCCATTGGCTCCAAACAACACCTTGACCCAAGAGTGATATTAATAAAATGCAGCATTGCTACAATGCAAGTTTTGTCTTTTCTGCTGCATGTTAAGAAATGTTGTGAGGCATCAGCATTATTCAGTAAGTCATGAAAACGGCATCTCTGGTCTCAAAAAGAGAATGCAGGGCCAGAGCAGATCTGCAGATGTGTGGGGGGCCCATCAATCATTGTTAACAACTGCAGAGGTGAAAGGAAGAGAGATTTGTGACAGTGCCTAAGCTCCTCAGTATTCTCACTAAACATCTTCTCTGCTCTGCTCTTGATGACTGCAGAACCTCAGGTATTAATTTGGGCAGTGTGGGCAAGACTTCAGGAAATAAAGCATTATTGAGTTAAAAGGCACAATGTAGGGTGCTATTGGGTTAAGAATGGGTGTGCTGCAGTGTAAGTTAATGGAACAGTAATAGTGAGAAGTGACCTTCTTCCCCTCCAGAAATGGAAAAAAAAGCAACACTTAGCACTAGAAAATAAGATGGGAACCTCTGAGTGTAAGGTCACTGCAGCTCCCAGCACATGTGGCCCTGCACTAATAAAATGGTGTCTGTGGCAATCCAGTCCATCACTCGTTGCTATTAGGGCATAAACAGGATCATATTCTATTGCTCAGCTCCTCTAATAATAGATAAGTAGTACTTTACATGTCTCTTCCTTAAAATACCAGTTGCAAATTAAGAAAACACACAGAATAAAAAAGGAAAATGTGATCTTACTCAATAATCATCTTTTCCTCTTAGCTGAAGCCATTTCTGTGGCACTCCTGCTTAGTCTTGCCTGCCCTACCAAAAATGAGGACAAAACCCCGACTCAAAGCAGACAGAGAAAGCAAAACTCCAGAAAAACGCCCTTCAACACTGCATTTCTTGGGTGCAGGATTTTTTTAGATAAGCTGGAAGACAGAGTGATTAGCCTATGCATTTCCTCATTAAAATATCATTAGTAAAGGCATAGTTCCTTCAAGATGGTGCACACAAAGTTTATTGCATTGTGTTATACCATAAAGAGAGTTGTTGTGGTTGAGTTTGAAGAGGCACAGGAAGACCTGTCTGGACCAAGTGTGGCCTTGATTTAAGCAATATTGTCATTCACATGGCTTTATCTGCTTAGACAGGGCTGGCCAGTGACCAGGGGACCCTGGGCTGTGGCTTCTCTTGGAAAACACTGGATATATTATTATAGTTCTATTATATAACAATTATATTATATTATATAGATATATTGTTTTTACTATACTATATACGTGTATATACTATATGTATCTGTTGTATATTATATTGATATATTATTATTATATATATTGCTCTATGTAAACTGGTGCTGCCATCGACTGACAAGTATTACAAGCACTTCTATTTTTCATCTTCTTGGTTACTGCACAGTGGATTTAACCTTGTGAGGTGTATTTAAACACCAGTTTGGGCCAAGTTAGCGAAATCCATGTTTTCCTGATTGTGACATCAAACTTTAAGGAACCATTACATGACTTATTTGTGATAACTGAATTGTTTTAGAGGTTCTGTGGATAGCATTCTCTGTGCAAGTGGCATTGCTTTGCTCCCAGCTTGTCTCACCAGAGTATCCACCCTGTACTGCTCATTGTGCACTTAACAGGCACAATTGGTGGGATTTCCATCCACTGGAGTCACACTTGTGTTTTAAAAAAGTAAAACCCAGTACCTTGGACTTCAAAGGCTGGAAGTGCCCTGGCAGCAATTTCATTGTGAAGATTCCCCAGCTCTGTAAAATATCAGTGTGGTGGATGGCAGTGCTTTAAAACATCCCTGTCAGAGCCATGGTGTGTGTGCTTGGATGTAGAGAACAGTCCTCAACAGCAGCTGCACAGCTGGCTGTACTGGAGACCAAAAGTAAGGATTCCTCTTGAATCCAAGGCTGGAATTTGAGGGTTTGGATGGAGGCAGACAGTGCTGGAATCCCGAGAAGCAGCTGGAGACAAGGTTGTTCTTCAGGCGTGCATGCTGGAGAGGGGATTGCTGCCACATGGAACTGTTGCCACATGGAACTGCTCTTGTTTCCATCAAAAGCAGCTCCCTGGGATCCCAGTGAGGAGATGCTGGCTGGGAGAAGGGTGGGATCTCTTCTTCCCTCTCTCTTCCCCTCCCTAATAGCTCCTCTTGCTGATACAGCAAATCTCCAAGCAAACTTTCTGAGCTACCTTGTTACTCAAATGAAAGTACTTTCCTACTGTGATTAGCATCTGTTTATGGGATGGGTTCTGTTTTTCATAATTAAATCCTGAGCAGAAATGCAAAGTCTGCTGCGTAAAAGTGTAATGAATCTTTATTGCTCCAGTGCAAATCAGATTTGTGCAAAAGGCCCTTTGAAAACAGTAATAAGCTAAGACATGTATTAAGTCCCCAAGATAAGGTTCTTGCTTTTCTATTTTCCTTTTATAAATGGAAATTGTAACTACCCACTGGATTTCATGTGACCTTTCCTGCCACTAAAAGCGATTTTAGCCTTGACCTTAAACTTAGCACATGCCAGCCCCACCTTCTTCATGGCCAAGCCTCTGAAAATATATCTATATATTTTAAGGAGTAGAAGCAGGGATGGGCTTTGTCTGCTTTCTTTGTGTGCCTTCAGTAGCAGTGAGAAGTGGGGAGGAAGGGAGGCACTTGAAAGGTCTGAGATACGATCTAATCAGCCATCCCAATGTCCATTTAGCACGAGCTGTAACATTTTAAGCATCTCCTGGCCACTCTCTCAGAAGGGAAGGCTCATGTCATCCCTTGTATTTTCCCATTGTACACATCATTTCCTGGCGAGCGCAGGATTTATTCCCCAGCTAAACCCTTCTTGACAGGTTTGTTATCTGTTCACCCGGTCGGCGAGCCCCTGAGAGCAGAGCAGGGCTGTTAGAGAGAGGGGGAGAGGGGAGGGAGGAGGGAGAAGAAAGAGGACTGGGAAGCAGGGCAAGGAAATGTCAAGCGAGCTGCCAAGGATGGATATTATAGCTGCTGGGGACCTTAGAGAGTATCATGTGTCTTTTGTGTCTATTTTACAGTCAGTGCTTCATGTAAGATGGCAGTCTCGCCTGGACTGTGCTTAGTATTGATTTACTTCCAGGCAATGCACAGACCATTTTAGGAGTACATGGGAGACTAGGAAAAAAACCCTCCCACCCCCCCCATTCCAGCCTGCATTTTTTTTTCTATAAGCAAACACATATAAAGTGGTTTCTATTAAGTTCACTCTCCATCTTATTTTTTTTTTTTTTTTTCAAATTAGCAACTTGATCAGAGGCTTCTCAATGCCCACAGTGAGCAATGTGGGTTATTGTCTTGCAATAACTGTGCCCTTTCTGCTTTTGGAGAGAGAAAGAACCAGAGCTCCTATAACCCAACCCCTGGTCCTGGATCCCATCTAGCAAGCAGTAGCTGAAAGGTGCAGGCATGCTCAGTTGGAGAACCTGTTGTTTTTTTAATCTCCACGTGATGTACAGCCCTTATTATTTGCCGTCTGTTGTTTTCTGCAGTTGCTGCTCAGCCCTGGGAGCAGCATGTTGGCTGGGAAGCGGCCGTATGGCTGTGTGAGCAGCCAGCAGCTGCTCTGCTCTTGGAGCAGCCCTGGGCTGGCTCTGCTTCCCTCTGGCAGCCTCCCTGCTCCCTCCCAGGGCTGCCCTCGCTCCATGGATGCTGCTGAGCATCTTCCTTCTACCTCCCCGTGGTTCTGCGCCTTCCTCCTGCAGCTTGTCCGTGTCCTCGCTCCAGGAGGAGCTGCTGGAAGGTTTCAGCCTTCTGTGAGGATGGGCTGCTCGACAGGGTGTCCTGGTTTAGGGCAAATTTGGGAGAATTTTGGCAAATTTTGGGAGAAAACCTCCAAAGGAGGCGTCTCCAGAAAGCAAACGCACACGGCTCCTTCCCCAGCCGGGTCGGGAAGGATTCCTGGGAGAGAAGTGGAAAGAACCTGTTTATTTAACAGGCACAGCACCCCCAGCACACAGAATGAACAATTCCAGATGACACCACTCTGACAAAGATGACAAATTCAGAAAGTCTCTCTGGGGGTGCTCGCTCTGTTCTCAGTCCCTCCTGTGCTGGGGCAGCTGCTGCAGCCACAAGGTGCAAATTCTCGGTGTTCCCAGGGCCCAGCCCGGAGCAGGCTCGAGTGGGTCCAGAAAAGGGAAAGGAGAAACAGTGCAGGGAAAATTCAGACTGCTTAGCTAAACTAACTGATGAGCAGGAGCAAAGAGCAAGAGCAAAGCAGGAGCAAAGCAGAAGCAAGAGCAAAGCACAAAGCAAAAGCAGCACCATGCACTGCCCTGTCTGTGTGTCCCACCAGCTGTGGGGGAGCGGCTGAGAGCAAAACCCAAACAAAACATTGACTCTTCAGAGCCAGTCTTGAAGGCACAGAACATGATATCCAGCATGAACAGAACACACAAATGGGGATACAAGCACCATAACATCACCCTAGGACACAGGGTCAGAGCCTGAGTCCCTTCTCCATGCTGGTTTGCACTGGAGGCTTGCACTGCTGGTCACCAGGGGCAGCTGCTTGTGGCTTTCCACCAAAATAAATCCAAGTATTGCTGCCCCTATACATCTATTTACATTTACGCTCGTTTGCTGTTTGGAAATGAAAATAATTTAAAGGCTTTTACTTTGAAGGCTTACCAAAGTTGTCATGGTTTTGTGGCTTCTGAATTTAAGCAGGATTATTTTATCGAAGAGGGGCTTGTGTGTGCTGATGGGTTTTTCCAGGCTGTGTTGAACACAGAGCATTCTCAAGGCGCTGCAGGCTCCTCTCCTCTCCCTGGGAGCAGGGGAGTGGGAGTTTGACAGGCAGCCCAGGGGAGCAGCACACCGGGGACAGAGAGCTGGGCTCTGAGCTCCATATGCTGTTTGAAAAGTCTCTGTGGAGGAGGAGAGTGCTGGGACAGGATGGGGTGTCCAGGGAAATGCTGGGAAGAATCTGCAATCCTCCTTCATTCCCTGCCTGCAGTGCTGGGGAGGCAGGGAGGGGGATCTGCCCTGTGCAGGATGCAGGGATGGATTTCCCACCTCTGCCCCCCCTGGAGAGCTGGGGGGACAGATCCTTCTCCAGCTTCTCCTGGAAGCTCAGAGAAGCAAAATCAATTTCTGCTGACAAAAAATATTGACAATTTTAATAGAAGATCATTATAGGAGTGAAATATTCAGTTTTGAAGGTAGAGACCAAACAAAAATGTTCAAAGTGTTTCGCATGTGTTAATTAATTTAGCAGGGCAATGCTTTTTTAATGAAGTCATGCAACAAGTTAAAGGCAAAAACCTGGGAATAAATAGAGTTCTGAGCTTTCTTCCTGGTTTTACAAGAAGGCACAACACATTTCTCCACTCCAATTCCACTGGAGGGATGCAGTACGAGGAGCTGAGCACAGAGATGTCAGCAAAGTGCTTGAAATGCTCTGTATTAGAGCACCACACATCTTTCTCTTTTCAGAAGCAAGAACAATTTGTTTCAAAGTCTCATTATTTCTAACTGGCTGCCTCATTAAGCAAGCACTGTGACGGCAGCAGAGTCTGTGATTATAAACACCAGGACAATATGTTACTGTGTTTGTAACTCCACAGATAGAGGGAAAAGGAATGTTTTTCCACCCTTCTGTGTCTAGTCAAGGGTTTTTTTTCCTCCTCCCTTCCCTCAATCCCTCCCAAGCTAATTCTAATAGTAAAGCGTATCACTTATAATCTGCTAATTAAATCATTTCACTCCATTTTATATAATTTTTAATTTAGCATTCATTTTCAACTTAGCTTTTGGCTTCATTTACTGATAATAAACAGCATTGCACACAACACATGTTCCTCAAAACAGTCATTCACACACATACAGATGCCAGTAATTTTGCCAGTATGCCATGCGTATAAATATTAAATAAAACATCCCACCCTCATTTTACCCGTGATTGAATGTGCATGTTGCTGTTTCACTGTAATCAGGCAAAACATGACAAATTTGGGTGAAGAGGCTTTGGAGCTCTGTTGTTCTGCAGCCCTGGACCTCAGGAAATGTGCTGGCTGGAATGTGCTGGCACTGGGGCAGCTCTCCCTGTGCTGACAAACAGGACCTGGCCTGACTCTTTCTGCTCCATTCCTTGCTTTTAACACATCCATCAGGAGGCCTTTCTTAGCATCATGGAATATCCTGGGCTGGAGGGTACCCAAAGGATCATCAAAGTCCAGTTCCTGTCCCTGCACAGGGCGCCCCAGCAATCCCACCCTGTGCTCCTCGGGGCTGTGCTCTGATGGACTCTGGACCATGAGGAGATGGGTTGATGGATGACCCAGGGTGAAAGGATGCTGTTTGTGATCCTTTGTCTGCTGGAGGCCAGGCAGTCTCATCAGAGCTGGCATCCCATGGCAGTCCAGCAGTCTGAGCTTTAGCAGCAGGTTCCAGTCTAAGGTTTGATCACATCCAGCTCAAATCAAGCACAGATTTTTAAAGTTTATGTCATCTGAAAAAAAAAAAAAAAACAATTTCAAATTCCATACGCCTTCATTTGGGGCCTTTCTTGAAACATCCCTGATGCTTTAAAGTTCCTTTAGAGGCATGAATATAGAGAATATTTGGCAGTTAATCACTTCTGTCCAGAGACAAGCACCCACCACAAGGAAACTGGATTCTTTTCTTTCTTGAATCTCAAAACTCCTGACATTGTAGTGTACCTTTTCATACCACATACAGTGCACATCTGCAGAGCAGTGCAGCCTCCTGAGAGCTGCAGTGCTTTGGTGATCAATTTGATTTTGTATTTGATGCTGTGTGTCACAATTTGATTTAGTGTTTGACCCTGTGTGTCACAATACCTGTCACACTCTGCAGCAGGAGCTGTTGTGTGCCAGGGCAGTGGGAAAGGGACAGAGCTGCTGCACTGATCAACACATCAGGCAGTGGGAGATAAACACAGGGCATTATCTCCTGGTGCTCCAGAATATATGTCAAGGTGTCCAGGGTTTACAAGGTATCCAGTCTGCTGTTTGTAAAGGAAGACAAAAAAAAAAGTCAAGAGTCAGTAGTGATCGTGTGTGGCAGTGCTTTGAAGAGCACTGCAGGGAAGGTAAAGAGGCAAAGCTCCCCCTCATTTATTTGAGCTTGTGAAAATTGCCATTGCTGCTGGATCTGCAGCTCTGAAATGGATTTTCTGAGGCTGCAAGGTCAGCGTGCCTCCCACCACCCCCACCCCAGCCAGCGTGGAGCGGGGGAGAAGTGATATCACAGACAAGATGTGCTGCTGGTACTTGCTGTTCTGTTAATTAATCACCACACCACTTTCCATTATTTCCTTTTAATTATAACATTATTTGACCATTCAGATTTGTGCTGATTAAACCATCATTTAATTGACAAAGTGTACAGCAATGCTAATGTTTCCTGTCAGCTTGAATTACACACGTGGCCCTCGTTTGTGCTGCCCCAGATGAGAGGGAAGGGCCCTTCTCCCATCAGCTCCAGAGCTGTGCCCTGCCCCAGCCACTGCCAGGCCCCTGCCCACAGGGAATATGGAAAGGGAGCATTAAAAACCAGGAAAAACCCCTGTACATCACAGCAAAATGGACCTGAGTGTCATCGGTTGTTTTACAGCATCTGCTGCAGAGACTTCCTGTGGACTTCAAGGGAAGAAAATCTATTCAGATTTCAGGAGGGGTTGGTTGCATGTTTCCTTGTTCTTTTGCTCATCATATTTTTTTAACCAAGTGCAAGATTAGCTTGTCTTTCCACAATCTCTCATTATTCTTATCCTTTTTTCTTCCTCCTTTTCTTTTTTTCTCTCTTTTTAACAGATTTGTTTTCCGCTCAATTAGACTTGTGATCACAAGAACACAAAGTAGTATTTTTCTCCTTCTGGAAAGACTCTTGCAGTGTGATGGGCAAATTGTCAGGAATAATTATACCAAATGGTGGCAAAAAATCGACAGAATAAATCTCTCCCTCCCAGTGATACATTTTATTTAAGACACAGTGAGCATCAAGCACATTTGTGACAAGGTGAAACCAGCAAGTGGAGCTTTGCCACGGGTTTATTTTTAATTGCTGCTGAACCAATTAGACAGCACAAAATGTTACATAAACCACAGATACACACAAACCTAACAATGTGGATTGTGTTCTTCAGTAAAGGAACAGATGAGTTGGATGTGAGGAAGGATAATACAAGACACTTTAGCACACCACCTGTCCTGCCAGAAGGGCTCGAGATTGCTGCTGTCCCTGCTGCTGGGGAGTTTGAAGGCATTTGAAGTTTTTGGTGGTACTTACTCATCAAATCAAGCAGCCTGTAGGATGAGGATATTTTTTCTTTGCTCTGTTTCCTTGGCACAGTGTAGTAGAATGTTGGTGTGAATGGACACTTGCAGCTGATGAAAGGTATAAAGAGCAGATTTTGTCTGTAAGCTTCACCACTGAGCTGGGGCTCACATCTGTAAAGGCAGGGGCTTAGGAGCCTGAGGCTTTTGGCAAAAGGTGCCTCATCTCCTGCAGTCCTAAATTTTCTTGGGGGACAGCAAAGGTCAGGCTTCTCAGTGGCTGAAATGGCTTATGGAAATAGAAACTGGGTTTTAGAGCACTAATGTGCATTTGAATTTTGTCCATGTAGTTTTCCAGTAGTAGAATTTTCAGAAAACTTCAGTGATTGGTTACTTTCAGTCTTGCTATTTATTTTTTTTAAGGTCTGAGTAGTTTTTCAACTAGGGAGTTTAAGAAAAAATAAATCCTGGTGTAAATCCATTTAAGTTGAGGGAGTGAACAGGAATCTGCTGGTATGGTGGGGTAGTATTTATCCTACCTTTCTCCAGATATAAAAGATCAGATGTTCATCTACCATAAATGAGTGTAGATTCCTTGAATTCAGTGGAACTACATTTGTACTGCCTTGTATTTACAGAAATAGCAGCATCTTCCTTGTGTGCTTTCTATGATCAGCATATCAGTTACAGTGCAACTCCTATTTTTAAGTGACATTAGATTGATTTTAGATTTCTCAACTTGAAGAGTAAATATTTCCCCCACTTGGACTGTCTCACAAAGGAGCCACTCAGTCATCCTACCTCAGTTATTTCTGGCCATGGTAACATCTCATTGATAGACATTTGGCATTCCCTGTGTAATGGGACATCTGCCTGTCTGCCTGTGTTTGGAATACTGATGGCACTGAGCGTTTCTGTAGTTACAGTGTGGCCCTCCATGGACTCATCAGTCTGGGATTACTACAGCAAAATAGCTGTGTATTTTGGATATCACCTTTTCATCTCCTATTGGTCAAAATAGGATGGGGTTTGTGGATTAATATCCAGTGTATAATAAGTTTTTCAGTGTAAATTGACTTTCTGTTAAAAAGCAGTATAAGTATTGTTCCAGGAAACAGAAGAGCAATGAGGGTGTGCACTGATTTTATTCATAACTTTTGAAATGTTCACATTTATGTGAGCAGGAAAGTGGCTTCATTCTAGGGACAGAAAGCACAAGTAGAATTGCCTTTCCCTGTTCTATTTTCAGTGACAATCTGAGGGAACCCTCTTGTTTTTTAAATACATGAAGAAGAAAGACATGGTGCTTGCTGTAAGCCAGAAAAAGGCCTGGAGCAAGTTACTGGTGGAATTTTTATTTCAAAGTGAAACTTTCACTGAAGTCCAGTTTTTGAGTACTTTTTACATAATCATTTCAACAGTAACCTGTTTTGGCTACCCAAAATAGTTTTTAAATGGTTTTAAATAGTTTTAAATTGTTTAAATAGGTTTAAATTTACATTTATTGGCCACTTACTCTACCAGGACTTCTACTGAACAGCAGGTATTTGGATGTTTCAGTGGTGGAGCCCAGTAATTCGTGTGGGTTTATCTTTTCTCAGTACCTGGAGGTTTCTGGAGGTTTTTTATGGATGCTGTGTGGAGGAAGTCTGACAGCAGACTCTGTACCAGCTGAGCACAGAGGCTGTGAATGGCTTTAATGTATAAAAAGCAGGAAAACCTGCCTGCCTTCAGTGAAAACCCATGAATTGGTTCTGTCTGTTGTATTTCCCTCTTGTTTACTGATATATATTTGTTCTAAGTAGGGGGCTTGTTCCCAGCTTCTGTTCATTGGCTGTATGAGGTTTACAGCTGGATTTAATGATCTTAAAGGTCTTTTCCAACACCAGTGATTCACCGATTCTCAGCCTGTCCTCCTCCTTCCATTGAAGCCCTTGGTTGTTTTTGGAAGCAAGTGGTAAATGGTGGGAAGGCTGCCCTGGCTGTGGGAGGTGAAGGCTCTGGAGACCCTGCAGCAGGAGATTGGCTCCCTTGGCTCTCTTGACTTCCCCAGCAGCTGCTGCAAGTTCTCCTTGTCCACTCATCAGAGTAACTGTCTTCCCCAGGAGCTGCAGAAGCCCTGGGAGTATTGATCCTTGTGCAGGAGGAAGAGCAAGGCAGACAGGGCTGAACACAGCCAATGTTCACTAAGGTGGATGAAACCCCACAGACTTCTTGTAGAGTCTCTGGGGAAGCACCAGCACCAAATAAAACTCCTCTCTAATTGTCTCCTAGAGGAGCCCTGTCTCCTCTGGCTGAAGCCAGGCCAAGTTAGCAATGGGGAGTCCTGGGAGACAATTCAAATTGGTGAAGGGAATCTTTAGTGCTGGAGGAAATTGGGCCCCTTAGGACTGGGTCCCGTCTCTGTGTGTGCCAGGGGCTCGGCTCAGCCCCTGGGTGAGCTGTGGGCAGGAGCTCAGGGGCAGTGGGGGAAGATCTTTGTGGTGTTTGTGCTCCTGACTGGGAACACATCTTTCCCAGCTGTGCTCCCTCAGGGAAACATGAAAAGGCCTCCCTCTCCAGCCTGGCCCAGCTGGACAGCTGGATTTTCCTTTGGTTGTCAGTTCTGAGTTGGAAGGAAGGCTCTGCCTGTCCCCTTGCACACTAGCTGGCTCTGTATTACTTATTCCTGATTATTTTTTGTGACACTGAAGAATCACAAAGTCTTCCCATGGATTTCCCTAACAAAAGAATGATTAGTGTGATTTACATGGAATTGCAGGAGAACAGCATAGCTCTAGACCATCCTGACTAGATTCAGTATATACAACTACATCTCCAAACCAAATTGTTGTTTTAGAAAATTACATGGGCACAGTCACAGGTTACCTCTACTTTCAGCATGTCTGTATTTATTAATTTATTTCTGCATGTGCATACTTATCTCTGAACAACTGAAGGTTCTTCAAGTTTCTGATTAAAAAACCAACAACTCTGCTTGAATGGACAGCCAGGTGTTGTATTCACAGTTCAGCCTGGCTATGTCCCTGCAGCCCAGCACAGGGGAGAGCTCCTTGGACATGGCAGGATGAAATCCCTGACCCAGTGTCACACTATTTGACAAGTAGCATTTGATTGTGTCTCGGTTTGGAAGGCCAGGTGTCTGCTAAGGAAGGCAGGAGCCTCCCCTGAAATGGAAAATGTAAACCCCCTCCCTCTGAATTGCTATGAATTTTAAATTAAGGGGCTCTCAGGCAAAAAATATGGGAGTAGGAAATAACAGTTCTTTATTATGGAAGAAAAGAAAAGGATAAAATAACCAATGCAGTACACTAGAACAACACTGCCAGAGTCAGAACCCAGCCTGACACCCTGTGGGTCAGGGTGCTGGCACAGTCCCATTGGAATTGTGGCTCAGCCCTCCTGCAGTGTCAGGGGTGGCTCTGCTGGAGCAGGGATCCTGGAGAAGGGTGGAGTCTGACTCTGAAGATCCAGGGGAAGAAGAGGCAGCTGCTGTTCCTCTGGGAATCCAGTGCAGAAGCCGTGCTGGTGTTCCAGAATCTCCAGATTCTATCCAGGCAGGAATGCTTGGCTCCTCCCTCTGGGCTCACATCTCCCAGTGGGATGCTGTAGTTCTTATCAGCCATGCAGGGACATTCAATGGCTGTTATCAGCAGATGTGCCCCCTGGATGGAGGAGTGGGTGTGGAAGAGATAAGGAAAACTGCCCACTGAACAGAAGCCAACTGCCATACAGATGGCAAATAGATACAATTTGCTTGGCAATCCAGGACAGATTGTAAGATTAACCTTGTCTTCCATGGAAGAGGATGGGGCCTCCACCATCTCCATTAAAATCAGGGATATTGCTTGAAGTCAGCTGTGGAAAGAGTCACATGTAGAGCTGTGTTTGCCTTGTGGGAAGAGACAATGGAACTGAGAGCCAAGAAATACAGGGGCCATTGTAAAATGGACCAGTTAAACATGAGAAGTATTGAATATTTTCAATGGAAAAATAGACTTTCTAGGTAGTTTCTGTTGGTAGAATCGTCACTGTAAATCTCAGAGCCAAATCTGCAGAGTATGAGTGTTGTATTTAGGTTGCTACAAACAAACAGAGGATCCTAAAGAGCCTGGAGTTGGCTGTAATGGCTTTTTCTCACCAGTTCTGCTAAGAATGGACAGCACATTAAGTTTAGAGTAATCTTGGAAAGGAATTCTTGGCTGTCAGGGTGGTGATGCCCTGGCACAGGGTGCCCAGAGCAGCTGTGCCTGCCCCATCCCTGGCAGTGTCCAAGGCCAGGATGGACAGAGCTTGTGATACCTCAGGTTTGAGCTTTTATATTTTTCTGGTTTTGTTCTGCTTTAGTGTCTGGGTCTTGACTTCATATTATGGGATGGTGAGCTCTCTGCACAGAGCAGGGACACAAAACAATTCCTTCTCTAGCTGGGGACCAAGGACAAATGATCCAGATCTCAGGCCCAAGAGCACAAACAACATGAGCTGAAGAGAGAAAAACAAGGATGGGACTGCATGGGCTGGAGCTGTAATTGGAAAATTAACTCCAATATACAAATGGAGCAGAACTTATAAAAGTGTGAGACCTGTCTGGTGTAATGGAAGCTGTCCCTGCCCATGGCAGGGGGTGGAACTGGATAAGCTTTAAGGTCCCTTCCAGCCCAAACCATTCCCTGATTCTGTTATTAACTTGGAGGGAAAACAGAACTATAGATTCCCAAGAAATAATAAATACATGCTATCAAAACCTACACAAAAATATATTAAATTTTAAAGATTTCTGTTAAAATTAAACATAGAAATTCTATGTGTAGCATAAAAGAAATGAAGAAAGAGTTCAAGTCAAGTGCTATGTTTTAGGTGCTCTGGGAGAGATCCCTGAGCAGTTAAAGGCTCGTGTGGCTGGAGGAGCAGGAGCACACCCTGAGCTGGGCTCTGGCTGCCCTGCTGCTCACAGTCTGAGAAAACTCCCAGTTTGCATTTTGAGACAGATTCTTTACATCTTTGCATGGCTGTTGGTGTTCTTGGGGGTTTTGTGGGAGCGTCTGGGCTGGCTGTTCTCTCTGCTCTCTGTGTTCTGGCAGCCGTGTTTGCGGTCTCAGCTTCACTGTCTGCAAGTTTGTCATCATTGCTTTGTCATGAGCTTAATATGTCACCCAGACTGGAGTGCTGCATCCCTGCACCATCTGCAGAGGCAGTGCTGGCCTGTGTGCAGCACTTTGGCTGGGCTCAGTGTAAACTCCATGTGCTCAGACCTTTAGCCGTGGCTCCTGCCTAGGTCCTGACTGTGTTTTCATGACTTTGTAAAACCTGTTTTGAGCAGTTTATAAGTTGGCCGTAAAAGCACTCTCAGGCAATGAAAGTTGGCGGAGAATGTCTCTTGTCTGGGGAATTTTTAATTTGGTTTTATTTTGAAACATACTTGAAAGGGACCTTTTTCCCTTCAGTGAAAGAAAAGTCAGATGGGTTCACAGTTTCAGGAGTTTGATTTTCTGTGCATACCTGCAGCTGGGAAAATTAAAGATGGCCCCACTTTCCTCACTGAATGTTTCAAATGGGGCTAATTTGCCTTTTTTTCTCATGTATCACCCCCATGGTGTTGGACAGTAGTAGGTGCCTCCCAAAACCCCTCTGGCACTGCCCTCCTTGGCTGGCAAAGGAGAGGAAATACAGCAAAAGGCTCATGGGTGCAGAAAAGGGCAAGGAGAGATCACTCAGCAGTTACCAACACAGGCAGGTAACTGAGACATTGCAATAAAACTAGTATATTAAGAAATAACCAAAATGCAGCAATGGATCTTGCATTCATTTTGCTAAACTGGGAGTTTGTTGAGCTGTACCTCCAAAGGGCACATGCTCAGAAGTCACTGGGAATTATTCTTTTCAGCAGGCAAGGTAGCTGGGGAAAATGCAAAATGAATGCATCAAAATAAGATTGTTAATAATGTTCTTTATTCTAATTCTCAAATAAATGGGGTGCATGTGTAGTTAGAAATTAACACATACCAGGTAAACACAACTTTACCAGCCTTGAGGTGATTGCTGGCTGGAACTTCATTTTTCCTGGGAATTTGGTGCATTTTCCCATCTTGAGACAAGGCCCCAGCTCCTGTCAGTAGGTGTCTCAGTGAAGAGCAGCTCTGCAGCACCAGGCCAGGCTTAACATCAGCTCTCCTCCTCCGGATCCCCTGAGCAGAGGTCTGCTCTGTGATCAGACATTCTTTGAGGACAGGAAATTTTATGTCAGAACAAGCCATTACTTGGAAAACAATGTAAAGACCAGACCTGTCATTTGTCTCCCTGTCTTTTACACTAAGGTCCCCATGTGCCACAACTTCCTACAGTGCTGCAAGGCTGTGGGAAATGGATTTGGAGAGAATTTTTAAAGCTTGACAGAAGGCTCACATAGTATGTATCTGTATGTGAATCTTGAGATAAGAAAGGTTGAATTAGAAATGGAATGGGACAGACATTGTTGAGAGAGAAATGGAACTAGAAACAAGTTTCAAAGGATGGTTTTGTAAATAATATCAGGTATTTTGGAGAAACAACTATGAAAGGTGCACTGTAGTGGGACTCACAAGGGTGATTTTAGGTGATTGGCTTTAAGGCATTTACAGCATGGTGTGGCTAAAGCTGATAGGCCAAGAAACACTTAGAGTGTATTGTAATTAAGAAATAGTTGGTTTCTGATTGTGATGGCATGAATTATAACATCTGTATTGGCTCACCCTTCACATGAGACTGAAAATAGAATAAAAGTTATTTCAGTGCCTCTCAGTTACCCCATCTCTGGGTCAGAAAAAGGCATAATCCAACAAAAGGCCACACAGGTCTACAGAGCACTTTTTCTGTCCAGATGCAAACTATTTCCATTCCCCAGAGAGTCTTTTACCTCAGTGGCTCCCTGGCCCTAACATATTTTGATTTCTAGCAGCTTTGTCATCTTGGAAAACTGCTGCTTAAATCAAGCTGAAGCATGGGAGGGTGGCCACTGTCCTCTGCTTGCCCCCAGGGGTCTGGTCGGAAGCTGTGGGGTCATTTTGGCATTTTCCTGCTCGCTTTTCCGACCAAAGTTACAGTAGGACATCCCCACAGGAAATTCCAAGCAGCCAATATAATTATATAGTGATTTTACCTTCCTGCCAAGGTCACACAGAGTGCCAATACAATTAGCAAATATTGCTCTAGGTTCTCTGATGGCAGCACACCTCTCTGCAGCCTGGGCCATCCTTGGGGCTGCTGCTCTGGGGTTTGTCCCCTTTCCTTAGGCTGTGCCCCAGACTGAGGAGTTCCTGTCAGCACCCCAACAAGGCCATACAGGAGCAGTTATCTCAACTTCTGTCCTGTGTTCTGCTCAGCAGGCTGTGAAGGCAGAAATGTTCTGCACAGCTTTCATCCTTTTGAGAATGGCATCAGCTGTACTGGATTAATGTAACGTGGAAATGAGAACCTGTCACAGACACATTTTATGAAAAATCCTTTCCTTAGGGTTTTTTCTCCTGAGAGGCCTCAGGAACAAAATGTAACCAATGGTTATCTGCTGCTGTGGAATGCAACAGGTGCATCTGGGATTGGTCTCATGTGGTTGTTTCTAATTAATGGCCAATCACAGTCAGCTGGCTTGAGACAGTCTCTCTCTGAGACACAAACCTTTGTTATGATTCTTTCTTATTCTGTTCTTAGCCAGCCTTCTGATGAAATCCTTGCTTCTATTCTTTTAGTATAGTTTTAATATAATATATATCATAAAATAATAAATCAGCCTTCTGAAACATGGAGTCAGATCCTTCGTCTCTCCCTCATCCTCAGACCCCTGTGAACACGGTCACAAGAGCCCAGCCGTGACAGGACAGCATCTTTGTGGCATGTATTGAGAACATGGCCACAGCAAGGATGTTCAGGGATGTTCAGTATCTGACTGGGGCGTACAGTGACTGGGGTTTGCCTTTCTGCTGCCTGGCTTTCATTTTTCACTTCAGTGAAATCAGGAGTAAGGGGGATGTGCTGCTCTTTGGAGACCCTTCAGGAGCTGTGTCCTGCATTTCAGGAACAGCCACCTGTTATTGGCTACAGTGGATCACAATTCCAGAACAAGGAGAAGTTGCAAAATTAAGAGCAAGCAATGGATATTTTTTTCCAGGATTTTTTTTCTTTTTCTTTTTTTTTTTTTTTTTAAGCTCAGGAGAAAAATTATACCTCAGGTCAGGCTTTGAGAAGTATTTGGTGTTGATTCATATCAACAAGAGTGTCTCCAGCTGTTACAGTAAATACCAGAAATAAAGAAGAGTTTTAGGAGCGAGCTGTCAAGCATCCAACCTTAAGTGAGGCTATAAATCTTGTGTGACAGCAGGAAAGTTTATTTGGTGGAGGTTTATCCTATGACTTTGAGATATTTCTGTCTCTTTCTCTGAAACAGATTGGAGACAGGAGGTTAGGCTGGATGGACCATTATCCCAACCTGTTTTGGCTGTTCTTCTGACCCTGAAAGTCTTGAACACATAATTTCATCTGTCCAGAATGATATCAGTGAGGCACATGGAGTGTTAAATAGGAAAGTTGAAGCTTAAGTGTCATCACTGGTATTATACAGATAAGTGTTTCTGCAAAGAGGTTTCTTAATCTGCTGATAAGGATAATATGACATCTGAGCACAGGGGCAGCAGAAGGGCAGGCAGAGAAAGAAGTGTGTAAACAGGCCAGTGTAATTGAAGCCTGGCCTTCAAATCCCTGAGCTCTGCAGCCGCCAACTTCAGGGATGGAGCTGCGGTCTGGTAGACTTGCAGACTCTGACCAAACCTCCAACTTTTCATCCAGTTTTTCCATTTGCAATGTCTCTCTTTAACCTCCAAGACACAGTTGAGTTGTGTTTACTTATGCATTGTTTTGGGTGGTTTTTTTTTGTTTTTTTTTTTTTTTTTTTTTTGCTTTAATGGGGTGCTAATAGAAGCAGAGTAAGGATTTTTGGCAGCTTTTTCTTTCCTTGTGGAGGATCCCCAGTTGTGAGGCTGTGGCTCAGCCCAGCTCAGCAGAGGCAGTGAAGGCACATGGAGCTCTTGCTGACAAAGCCACATGTGAGGTGCAGTGGGAGACCTCAATCAGTATGAAAAATTGAAATCTGCATTGTGTCAGTTCCATGGATGTAGAAAATATGTTGTGCCAGTGCTTCAACAAGTGATTAATTTGGTAATTGTAAGGTAAATAACACGCATGAAAATCAAGGTTTTGTGGCCTTTCCCTCAAAAATTAGTGACCACTGTATTACAAAAGTTAATTTACATATAAAAATTTTATAATTTCAAGCATGAAAAAAGATTGCTGTCACTGTAGTAATTTACTTAATATTTCTACTGAAGCAATAAGTTTTGATCAGAATGGATCTCAGTGGTTTAGATGCTGCACAACTTGTTGAATTGCTGACTATTTAAAAATCACTCACAATGAAAATATTTGTCATTTGGAGTTATAATGCTTTAGGAGTCTCAAAGACGTTTTCAAACATAAATTGATTCTGTCAGCATCTCAGAGAAATAACAAAGTAAGAACTCAATAAACCTGGAGTTCAGATCTGGCCTAATGCTTCATCCACTGAATGGTAAAATTTTCATTAATTTCCAGAAGCAGAAATGGCAGAATGATGAACTCTTTTAGAAATCTCCAAATCTGCCCAGGGAAACACACAGGGAATGTGTGAAAACATTTATTAACAGGAATTAAAACTTCATCCCTACAGTCGACATGGTACCTTAAAGGAAAGTTAGTCTTTTTCCTGTGAAATAAAAGAGATGAACCTGTTGAAAATGGGCGGGTTTGGAGCTCAGGGCTGTTCATCACTTCAGCAGCTCAATCGATCCCAGGCTCCTTTCATGAACTTCCAGCCCTGTTGGCCTCTCTCACGCTGGGGTTTCTGATCTTTGCAAAGGGCACTTTTGTTCTCCTCTCCAGCCACATGGAAGGCAGTGCCCGTGCCCACCAGCTGCTCCCAAACAGCTCCCTGGGTCCTGATAGCATTGCTGTTTTATCTTTATTTAATATTGACTGTAGACAGAGATGTGTGACAGGAGGGGCAGCCAGGTGGGATCAGTCCCTTCTCCCAGGTAAGCAGGGACAGGTGTGGGGGCAGAGAACCAGCTATGGAGAGTTTGGCTGTGCTCCCTGGAGAGCCAACCCCTCAGGCACAACCCTGCACTTAAGGTGAGCAAATGCTCTCTCCCAGAGGCCTTTGCAGTCATATGTTGATTTCTTCTACCCCCTTGGTCCTTCCCCTTTGCTCTGCCCTCACACCCTCATCCCGTTGGTCCCAGTGTTTTGTCCCACCCCTGCCTTTCCCATATAAACCCTGCTTGCCCTGCCTGAGGGGTGCTTTGTCACTGACCCCTTTGGGGAAGGAGCTCAATGAAGCTCTCCTTGGAACCCCAGACACAGATCCCGTCTCTCCTTCTGCATCTCCTGGATTTCAGAAGAGCTGAAATCACCCGGGGTGAGCACAGACCTGCCTGTGCCCCCAGGTGTTTTCTTCATGGTGCTTCTTTGGGAAGGTCCCAGCACCCTGAACAGCACCTGCCGTGACAGGATGAGAGGAAACAGCCTCAAGGTGCTCCAGAGGAGGTCTGAGTTGGATGTTGGTGGAAATGTCTCCCCTGAAAGGTTGTTCAGGACTTGTTACAGGCTGCCCAGGGCACTGGGAGTCACCGACCCTGGAGGTGTTCAAGGAGCACATGGATGTGGCACTGGGGACATGGCTTGGTGGTGAACATGGGCGGGCTGGATTAATGGTTGGACCTGATGATCTTGGAGGTATTTTCCAACCTTATTGGTTCTGTGACAGCAGAAAGCATCCTGTGTGAGGGCAGGAGCAGGGCCAGAGCCCTCCTCTCTCTCACCCTGCTCAGCTGGGGCTGAGGCAGCTCTGGGTGTGCACCCTGTGAAAGTGGGGCTGTTGTGGATCTGCTGCAGGCTCTGTGGGCAGGGGGACGTGAAGCTGGATGAATCAGACATCACAGGATAGCATACTTTGCTATGGGGGTCTTAAATTGTTGTGGTTTTTTTTTATTGTTTGATTTTAAAGCCTGAAAAACTGATGTGATCCTTCCACATGCTTTCCTCTAGCCATGTTCTGGGTTTTGACCCCTTGAAAAATGAGTGTACAGTTCAAATATGGCAAAACACTGAGGTTTTCATCCAGGCTGGGAACCCACTGCAAAAATTGGAGTTTGTAGGAAAAGTTT
>JBBFKN010000017.1:2315252-2412752 GCA_039654755.1 Calcarius lapponicus | reverse complement strand
TCAGTCACTTGCCCAAATGACACCAGCTTTTCTATCCCATTAGGAGGAGCCAAGATAATTTGAGCGTCTCCCACAACAAAGAAGCATCTCACGGATGTGTTTGTTTCTGCTCCTGGCAAAACAACAACAGTCCCTTATTACTGGCTCCTCTTAACTGCATGCCATGGATCCCTGTCATTTGGAGCTCGTTTCCCAAATTGGCCAACTGAGATGTGGGAAGTGCTGGTGCAGGCTGCAGAAATTCATGCTCAAAATCTGGTGGTTTAGGTTTTTGCTCTTTGTTTGGCTGGCTTTCCAGGTGAGGCTTCTGTTCGCTCTAATTGTTCGAATTTGGTCAGCTAGTGTAGTGCCACAGCTGTCAGTTTATACATTATTATAAGCTCCTAATTAAGAACCTGTTTGTAATGGCAAAGCTCTAGTTCATTAAAACATATGTTGCTAGGGAGATAGAGGTAACCAGGAAAATAAGGAAAATAGATGCATAAGGCTTTTTCAGTGTCAGGATTTCTTCTCACATTAAGAGTCTGAACTCTGCAAATGGAGTTTGGTGGTGTCCAACAGGGTCTTGGTTTGCTTCCTGAAAGCTGCATCCTGAAGGTGCTGTCAGAGCTGGGTCTCCCTGTGCTCAGAGCAGTGGGGAAAATGTGATGGATTGGGCAGGGGCTACAGGTTCTGTTCCACCACCTTGGCACTGCGTGGAATTGCTTTGGGACATCAGGCTTTCCCAGCATTTTGGCCACTCCAGCTGCCTGTTTGTTAGAAGCTCTGTTTGCAGTTGAAGACATATGAACACTTGCCCTGTAAAAAATCTGAAATTGTAATTTGGAGAGTAGCTGTCACAGAGGAGTAACCACTGACCTTGGTCAGACACAGACCACTGAGTGCTGGGGCCATTACCAGCCGCCTGAGCAATCCAGCCTGCAAGCCATTAGTTGCTTTAACTATTGCAAATTACCTTGGTCTTTTGTTCTTGTGCAGAAGCAGACCATGCAGTTGTTGAAAAATTGCCTTTTTTTCTTTTTTCTGGTGCTCCCCACATTTCATAACGACGGCGTGTGAGACTCCAGGGTATTGTGAAGGGAGGAGTCATGCAGGAATTAATAAAAAGAACAGGAACTGCCAAGTTACCAATTTATTTGCCCCTCTCATTAAATTACAAATTTGTGTGAGGGGAGGGAGCTGAATGACAGCACCAAGACTTGTCCCTTTGTGCCACTCTGCACACATGGACTGCTGGCGTGGGGTGATGGTGGTGCTGCTGCTGTCGTGAGCCATTTTGTAATGCAGGATCCTAGGAATGAATTCCAGCCTCTGCTGGGTTCCTTCTGCCTCCTAGTCCTGGATACTTCTTGATTCTCATGTTTCTGTGGGCTAGGGAAGAGCACAGGTCTGAAAGCAGGATTCTGGCTTCTCTGGAATGGTGTATTATCAAATAACCTATGAAGGAATCTGGTTCTTTTTTGCTACCCAAGGATATGTAGCTCATTCTTTGTCTGCAAGCAGAGCTGACCCCTGTTACATTGCAAACAGGTTTTCCATCAATGCCTTTTCTGAAGGTTTCTGAGAGTGATTCCAGGTACGTGCTTTTCCTGGCCTCAAGTGTTCCTTCTTGAAAATGTTCCAATGCGCCCTCGTGCCTCGAGCCAGCCTACACCGCTGATGAACTTGGCCCATTGTCACCTGTCATCTTGAAGCTGATTTTTCTTTTCCAGAATACAAGGTTGACACTGAGACAAAACTTCCCATCTGTGTGCTTTACTGGCACATAATTGCTCCAAAGAAGGGAGGAGGTTCCCTAGATAAAAGTGCTCACTGCTTTCCTTGAACCTGTTTTCTGTAAATAAAACTCTTTCATCTTTGAACTTAAATATATTTCAACCCCAATTTAGGTTCTTTTTTTCCCCTCTTAGTCCTGGACCTCTCTAAGTTATTAAAAAAAAAAAAAAAAAGAAAAAGACTTTCTTAATAAGCCCCAAAGGTAATCAGAAAGAAGACAGCAAAATGAAACAACTCGTAAAATATTCTTCAGCATCTTTAGGGAATACTTAATGCACACAGGGTCAGGGCTTTGTAATGGTAATTTAAGAGTTGTAGGAAGTGATCCATCATTTTAAAGAGCAACATTGCCATCCTTGACAAAAAGTTTATGTTTCGGAATCAACTTGAGTCCCTGCTCACCTCAGGAAAACAAATGCTGGCACATCTTCTTGTAGGACATAATGAAGGAGATTTTCTATAATGTTATGCAAATGTCATGCTAAATGGTACATAGGCTTTGAGAAGCGACAGGCAATTGCAGCTGTCCAGTTTTCTGGAAAGCTCTAATGCTGTTCTGGATTAATTTTTCTTTCTGGAGCAGACGTTGTATGGAAATTACCCTTGACTGAAAGCCATCGTTGGAAAGGTCACAGCAGTAGATACAAAATCCATAGGCAGTCAATTGCCTTCCACAGATTCAGCATTACTGCTCTTGCCTATTTTACCCTTAGGCATCTTTTATTTTTTGCACAGATGGTCTCACTCAGCCCTAACAAAATGTTTTAAGCTGTTGCATAAATTAAAATAAGAGGCCCCGAAGTACAAAAGTGCAACTCTTTGGGAAGAAGTTGGGGGTGGGGAGGGAGTGCAGAATAGGCAAGGAGAGAAAACGATACAGGGCTCTGCTTCCCCTTCTGGCACCTCTTCCCTTGGCTACAGCAGGTCAGTCACAGGTATCTCCATCAGCACAGCTGAACCCATGGCCTGGGGAGGAACACAAGGGGTAAGGCTCCAGGAGATTGAGTGCAGTTGTCACGTGCAAAACATCATAGATGTGCACCAGAGTATTGAGGAAAGATGGTCAATAATTTTTACATACATTTTGTATTGTCAAGGGTGATTTGATCAGGCTCAGCCTTCAACCTTTGGTAAAATGAAGATGCTCAGAAGTATTTCACAGATAATTTTAGAATTCTGATTTTTATCTCCAACATGGATGTTGTGGTTTAGCCCCAGATGCAACTCAGCACCACACAGCTGCTCCCTCACTGCCAAAAAGATGGGGAAGGGGAAAAACTGAGAAAACTCATGGGTTGATAAAGCCTGTTTAATAGGACAGTAAAGGAAGAAAATAATAATGATGCTAATACTGCTAATAAAATTAGAATATATAATACAAGTGATGGACAGTGCAGTTGTTCACCACTCACTGACCGGTGAACTGAGCAAAAAGAGAAATCCCAAATTATTATTTTCCTTTGAAAGTCTTGGACCTCACCTATAGAGTAAAAAGGAGCATATCCCTGAGCAAACCATTGGGAATGTGCTTTGTTCCTTACTTGATGTATTTTTTAGTTCAGCTTGCCACTGATGGTAAAATACTCCTGTGTTGTTTGCTTGTGGACAGGTTTGCAAGTAAATTGAGGTGACTGGAGTAAAAGTGTTGCCTGGGGCCTCAAGGCTTCCCCTTGGCTGTGGTCCCACAGCCCCAGCTATTCCTGTCTGCCTCTAACACCCAGGCTCAGTTTTGATGCCTTAGGCTTCCACCAAAGTTTAGCTCTACTGTTGTCTTCAAATCTCTCAGAAGTGTGAGCCTCCTGATTTACAGCTAAAACCTTCAGAGGATTTTTGATGTTGTGTAACAGAGGTGGAAATGGGGTTTATGTAGTATTACATATTGGTATCTTACCTAAAGATAAACTGCAAGGGTTTGCAGCTCCCTTGGTGGGATGGAAACCCCCTTAAAGAGTACAGAACTTCTTAAATTCAGTGCCTTTACCTGACTTCCCTTTTGCTGCTGTTCTGGGGGTTGGGGTCACTGACTTCAGGGAGGCAGAACTCTTCTGTTCCACTGAGCTGAGGTTGATCTGTGCTGCTTGGATTGTGCCTTGTACCCACTGCAGTGTGAGCCTCTAATCAGCCATTAGCAGATTCAAGCTTAATCAGGTTTCTGTGACTTTCACAATGCATGGGGATCTTCCCTCAGTGGAAGTTAGCCACAGATAATATTTCAAAGCTGTAGCTATTAGGTCAATGATCCTCTCTTGAGGCATGTGCCAATACCTTGGGAGTTTCATTTGAAAGACCAGTCTGGCAACTCAAACACAGCCTGATACTCGAAGAATTCATGAGAGGGGCAGGGCTGGCACACAGACAAAGGTGCTGTGAAATTGTTATCAGCCAAACTGGGGTTTGAGGTACCCAGAGTGGTGGTCCTGCCAGTTCCTATTTCCCACAGGATAACAGCAGCACTGTGTGGGGTAGGGAAAGGCTCCAGCACATGGCACAGCTGGGGCAGGGGAGTGTTGGCTGAGGCCATGACGCTGCCTGGCCACTGGGATGGAAGGGAATGTTGAAACCTGGAATGTGTCACTATGGGGAGCTTGCCCTGCCATCAGCCACATCCTATCCCCAACTCTTCACTCGTTTCTCACCGTGCCTGTAAGCAATGGCAGAATGCTGGTCCTTCTTCCCAGTTGATAGTCAATCAAAAAGAAATTTTTCCAAATTATTCAGGTGAGTCCTAGGAGAGGTCTAGTGCTCACAATTCCTGTTCCCAAATCCAGTTCTCTTGACTTCTATATTGCAAATTCTTGTCCTCACTGGTCAGCAGGATGGTTGTTATCACACCACCCTGTAGCATAGTTCTTGCTTCTGTTGAGAGAGCAGAGAGAGCAGCACAGAAGCACTTGGACATTGTGACTGTCACTGTTACCTCTGACAGTGAAATCTGTGTTCCCTGTTTCACATGGGAACACAGACTTTATAGGTCATTAAATACCACCAGGTGGATTCCTGGAGAAATGGAGTACAGCACTGTTGTACCATGGGCTCCTTCCTTCACCCCCATCCTGCAGCATTCCCTCTGTGTGCTCAGCAGCCCTTTGCTCCTCACCATTTACTGGTTGTACCTGTGATGGTTTGTTCTTTATTGGTGGAAATTAGGTTTTGACAATGGTGTAAGCTTCTGTTTGTGTAACCATATTTTGATGTGGGGTGCGTTGCTTGTTTCCCTGAATCTTGTGGTAGCTGTGTTCTTCATTGTCTTTTGACTGAGAATATTTCTGTACTGTACAGCACATGAAGCTCAAGGTGACCAGTGCTATTTTCATGTCTCTTCTCCCTCTAGGCTGGAGGTTTCCTGCCTTCCTTTTGGACAGTTAACAGAAAAGAGAGAGTGTTCTCCTTCAACTAATTAGATGGTGCATTTCAGAGTAGTCAGTTATGTTTAGTCACTTAATGAATTGTGTTTTGCCAGTTTACAGGGATTGATCAGCAGACAAAGAATTCAAATCCAAAAGAGAAAAAGGAAGCAACCATAGTTGTATTATTAAAGAAGTATTCACAGACAAATGGAGATGTTAGATGGTGTAACAGCTAGGCTACACTCATAATTATGCAATCATAATTAGAAAGGGCCAGTTTCATTTTTTGCGAGGTTTAGATGATTTTTGTAACATCGTATTTCAGATTTTGGCAGATTTGTATCACACAGAACAAAACCCTCAGATTTTTCATGTGTATTGGTGGGGCTTTTTGCTGCAGTTTTTTGAGCTGTGGGGTAATGCATGTGTAGGAAGTTAATGATGTGGTCTCTGGGTGTTGCTTTCCTGTATGGAGTACTGATAATGAGCTTCAAGTAATAGGGTACGAGTCCCAGAAGATGAATTCTGATTACCTTTGTGGTACCGTCCCCTGTATGCCCCTTCTTCCTTGATGTTTCTGTAAAGAACATTTGGATTTTGATGAGGGTATTGCCTATTTGACTTTTAATTAGATTTGCAGTATGTTATGTTAATAAACTGTGACTCTCTGTTTAGTTGGTTTGTTTTGTTTCCATTTTGTTAAAGTGTATATTCATGGAATCATATGGTGGCAGGCAGCAGTTGAAATATTTTGCTTCTCCATGTCTACAGCTTATATTTATGGGTCCAGAGAGGGTGAATTTTGCCCCATACTCAATAATAATCAGTAAACAGTAGTTAAATTGTAAAGAGACTAGCAAACTGGGGCATACTGTGAAAATGCAGAGAAGAATCCTCCAAGGAAATTGCATGATAGGTCTTAAATAATACCTTATAGTCATGGGCTATGCCATTATAGGCACTAAAATTAAATGTACAGCTTCCCTAAACAGCAGGTTGTCTTTCCCACTGCCCCTTTTTAATAAAAACTGTGGGACTTTCTCATGTTGACAGGTCAAGTGTAGTCTTTTTATAATCTCCATGGTTTATCCCATTTAGAGTTCTTGAAATTCGTTTACCTTATACTCACTCGCTTTCCCCTAAATAATTTACTTGTTACTGCGTACTTTTAATTGAGATTTAGAGAGCAAAATGAAACCCCAACCTTCTGCCAAGCCCCACGTACCAGGGAGGTATTTGGATGGCTGCTGGTTTGTAGCTGTGACTCGTGGTGCCCATCTCCCCACTTGGGTTGGGTTTGTTCAGCAGGCTGCTCTGCCAGTTCGAGCGCCAGGCTGCTCTGGGCTGAGCTGTGATTCCTCTGCTGTTTGGGACGTGGGATGAGATTGCAATGCCCTGTCAGCACAGGTTACCCCTGCTGGGGCTGCCCCAGGCTGGTGTCACTGCAGGGCTGCTGGGCAGCGGTGACGCTGAGCAACAGCGACCACGAGGGTGAGGAGGGGCAGCACTGGGCAGGGAATGCTGAACTGGGCAGCTTCAAGTGTCATCGTGGAAAAGTTTATTCATTATTTTTATCCTCTTGTGTGGATGCTGACAGTCTGCTCAGAGAGAAAGTCAGATCGACTTTCCCAGGCATTGTTCTGGGGAGTTTTGAGAAAGCTCAGAGTAAGAATTAAAATAATCCTTAATCTTTGCAGCTGGTGTTTTGAACTTGTTTATTTGTAAGATGTTTACAAGAAGGGTGTTGTTCCCAATTAGCCAATGATGTGAGGGGTGTTGATTGAGGACCAATCAGGCCCAGCTTTCTCAGAACAGTCTATAAAAGAACATGATGTCCAATAAACTTCACAATTGCCTTCTGAGGAGACCTTGGAGTCTCTGTTGCTTCACTCATCTGTCCCTGGTACAAGAGCAACACTCTTGGGATGTTCTCCTGCTCTAATTGCCACTGTTAGCTCCTAAGCAGAGGTGCTGTTGCTGGCCCTGAGGACACAGGTCCACAGGAGAGCTGGTGATGGATGCACAAACTCAGTGCTTTGCCCTGCTCAGTGTCCTGGAGGGGCCAGGCCCTGCTCAGCACAGCTTTGTTGGCTGAAATTGCTGCATTTGGTGGCAGTTTTTGTGATGCACAAGCCCATTGTGGATGGGCTGAGTCTCCCTAACTCAGGTCACACAGCTCATAGAGTTCTCATACAATTCTGCCTTCCAAACTGTGAACTTGGGGTGAGTTTTAATATTTAATGAAGAATCAAAAGCTCAATTTTCTATTGTGGATTGTTGAAGACATCCAATCCTTTCATAACAAGATTTGGTTCTCTTAGGCTTCTAGTAAGCCAGAGATTTTTCTAAGACAGAAAATGCTTTGCCTCTGAATTTCTGAACCTTATACTATTTTTTCCATCTGGAGTTGTGTTTCTTCCTAGATACAAATAATAAGTTTCCAGAGTGGATAAAATACTTTTTAAAATCTGCACACATCTTTGGAGCTTGGGAAAAAAATATTTTTGGGAGTGTTCCATCGCCATTAGAAAAATAATTATACAGTTTCACTGTCCTGTCTGTGTAAATGACAGGAAAATAAATAAGGGGAAGCCCTACTTAGGTGAACCAAGCTCTTGAGTTAAACTATTCAGATTAAATGACTGCAAGGTCTGGGCCTTTATGCAGCATTTCCTGGCATTTTATTAATAAATGCTATTTTGGAGGGATTTGGAGGTAATAAATGCTGTTGGAGGGATTTTTGCATGTGTTTGTCTTTAATAAATTCAGAAGCAGGCACAGATATTCACAGACATTTCTGTCCATGGTCATTTAGTTTAGGGCACTGTGTCACAGTCATAACACGTGAAGCCCAGCTTGCTTTCCACACAACTCAGACTGGTGCTGTTTATTTGCTGCTGAGGCAGCCATGAGCCTTTCCCTGTCCTTTGATGCAAAGTTTAGGATCTCGTATGGAAAGTTGTGCATTTGTCTCCTTGTGTGTCCCTGGCAGCTCCTGGGGGTCCCAGTGTGAGGTGTTGGCAGAGGCAGGTGCTGCTGCCAGCAGGAGGACAGCCACCACTTCACACATGGTGGAGAAAACTGCCCCTGGGGGCTTTGATGGTGATGGAGGAGGTAAATAAACAGATTCTAATTGGCTTTTACAGATAAAATGTATTGCCAGTGCTTTAAATTCTTGGGAGATGAGCATTTGGGTCCTGTCCCTGAGGCAGGGGAGTCCTGTTTGAGTTGGAGGAGAAGCCTCAGCTGCAGGTGCTGACTGCAAGGAGGGATGGGGGGAAAGGGGGGGTTTGGGCTGGGGGCTCAGCAGGGACAGCCCAGGGCCTGGGAGAGCCTGGGCACTGTGGCCATGGCACTGTGCCCGCCTGAGGGGCACGGCAGTGCTTCCCATGGGTTCCTCGTGGGAAGGATCGGGAATCCCTGGGGAAGGTCAGGGGTTCCTTGTGGGAAGGTGTTCCCTGAGGGAAGGAGAGGGGTTCCTTTTGGGAAGGTGTCCCCTGTGGGAAAGAGAGGGGTTCCCTGGGGGATGGACATATTCCATGTGGAAAAGAGGGGTGTTTCCTGTGGGAAGGAGAGGTGTTCCCTGTGGGAAGGTGTTCCATGTGGGAATGTGAGGTGTTTCCTGTGGGAATGTGAGGTGTTCCTTGTGGGAAGGTGTTCCATGTGGGAATGTGAGGTGTTCCCTGTGGGAAGGAAAAGTGTTCCCTGTGGGAGTGTGAGGTGTTCCCTGTGGGAGTGTGAGGTGTTCCCTGTGGGAAGCTGTTCCCTGTGGGAAGGTGAGGTGTTCCTGCTGCAGGCTGAGGAGGGCATGAGGAGGGCAGAGGAGACCCATGGCCTGCAGGGCCAGGGTATGTTGTGGCTGACTAAAACACCTCCTGCCTGCTTCACCTTCCTGCAGAAGGATCCATCCTTCAGTCCCATGCTGCCAGCCCACATGGCTTTGCTTCACTCCACCACTGGGAATGTTTCTTTTCATGCAAAAGGGGCTTCTCACAAACACACGTGAAACAAAACTCAGGTCTCTTCAAGCAGAGGGATGTTTAACACTGGATTTCTGATGGAACCATGTAGTTGTCAGGCTTGATCAGTTTCTCAGGCAATTTGTTTGTTATGCTTGGACGCGTGTCACTCTGAGCTGTGCCTCAGTGTGGATCCACCCCCATGGGCTCTCCTGCTGCCCACAGGCCTGGCAGGGCTGGGAGAGAACAGGCTTCACCCTCTGCCTGTGCCATCACCCCCACAGCCCCACCAAAACTCACGGAAAAGTTTCCTCTCAACTTTGGATCCCACTGCAGCTTGATGGCATCAGAAGAGAGATGTGCAGTTGAGCTGACAATCAGTGATTGGCATCGTGCACAACTCATTATTGTGTCAAGGATTTGGCATGTCCGTGGAGAGGAAACCATGTGCGTTGTGTTGACACTGAGCTTAATTCATATCCCAGCAGCAGCAATGCCAAACCCTTATCTCATCGGTGCTCGTGCCAGAGCGCCTGCCTGCGTGCCAGCTCCTTGTCAGAATAATGACTTATGCCTAATACCAATCACTCTGTGGCAGATGCCGCCTGCTGTAGCCATTTTGTACAGTTGGGAGCCTGAGCAAAATGGCTGGGTTTCCATGCTGGGCTTCCATGCTGGGCTTCCAATGGTGCCTCAGGTTTTAGCTTTTATATTTTTCACATTCTGTGCTGCTTTAGTGTGTGGGTCTGGGCTTCATATCAGGGGATGGTGAGCTCTGCACAGAGCAGGGACACAAAACAATTCCTGCTCCAGCTGGGGACCAAGGACAAATGATCCAAATCTCAGGCCCAAGAGCACAAACAACGTGGGCTGAAGAGAGAAAAACAAGCAGGATGGGATTTGATAACCTAAAGCTGTAATTGGACAATTAACTCCAATATGCTAATGGCGCAGAACTTATAAAAGTGTGAGACTCCATGACCTGTTGTCCATTTTTGTGGCCATTTTGGGTTGTGCTGCCCAAGGTAGATCCATTGAGGCTTCTTGATAAATCCCTGCTTTATTCTTTAGCTCTGTTTAGTCTCTGTTCTAGGTCAGTGTTCACAAGGCATCACCATGCAGAGTGTGGCATGGCCAGAGCTCTCTGGTAGGGCCCGGAAAGGGAAGAGTATTTCAAATGGCTTCCAAATGACTTGTGGGGTTTTATAGCAACTTTCTTAAAAAAAAAAAAAAAAAAATATATATATATATATATATATATATATATATATATATATATATATTCATTCCTATAGTTTTTCTCTTCTATACCCTCCCCGAAATATGCCACCTGTCCCCAACACATTCATTATCTTTTTGCTTTTAACATCTTCAAAATTGCATTTGTGGCTGTGGCACTCTGAGCACCATTGCCTTTCCTTCATCTTCCCAGTAATTAATGCAGATAATTTCTGGAGACAGCCCTGATTCTTCCCTGTGCTGACAAAGGGTTCATCTGCTGTGCCAAGGGCACAGGCCTGGGTGTCAGCCTACCACACCCCAGGGTTCTGCCAGTTCCACTTGCCAGGGGATTGTCAAGGGAGATGTGCTGTCTCCCTGCTGAAAATTACCCTTTATCTCTCTAGCACTGTAGAAGGCAGGAAGGACCTGCAAGGAAAAGAGAATCCAAAATGTGGTTTTGACTTTTCCCTGTGGGAGAAGTTCAAAGTGCCACCAAAGTGGGAGAGAACATTTGAGCTGATATTGAACTTATAATCAAACTCTTTGTTGTGGGAACTGAATACTGTGGGAAAGGGAAAGGAAAACTTCCATGGGGTATGACAATAATGTGTGTCTGTAAGGAACCACAGTGTAGAGTAACTCCTGTTTACCTCTTTGGCTCGAGTGGGTAGTTTGCTGGGATAAAAGGAGCAAGAAAAAGCTGAATGCTCAGTAGTTCACATTTGTTTTGAATTCAAGAGGCCTCCAAACCAGCTTGGTGTTCTGTGTTACAGAGATATGAGAGTTTATACCCGGGTGCTTTCATACACATGTTAAAAAAATAATCACATCACACTCCCCATAGCCTGGTCATCATTTGTTCTCAAACCACGTTCAAGTGACAGGGCTTGAAGATAGGTTATTCATAATCATGTTGTTGTTTAAGCTGCGTTACTATTTTGTGTCCAGCCTATTGATTTTTCAGGATTCTTCTGCATGAGTCTTTTTCATTAGTGTGTTATACAGAACAAAAACCCCTTAGTGGATTCAGAAAATATTGTGCTTACAAAACCTCCATAATTTTCTGGTTTTAATAGAAAAATAAATGCACCTGGGCTTGCAGTTAGGATGCCAAGATTTTCCATAATTTAATTTGAAACAGTTCAAGAGCTTTACTTTGGATATCAGCAGAAATGAGGGCCAAATTCAGATACAGTTTAATTGGATACAAATCACTTGGTTTCCTAGAATTACTTTAGGTCACATAAAATCCACTTTAATTGGACATTTTAAACATATAAACATTTGCATTTCTCTAATAAATCAGATGATTATAACACAATTCTAAACAGACACTTCCTGGGGCAGACGGCCTGGTTTCCTGAACCTGGGAGAGAATCACTGCACTGCGAGGGGGCAGCCAGGCAGAAGCGCTAGAAGAGATAAAGGATGATTACAGAACACATTTCTGTTGAAAACATGTTAAAAATCATGGATGATAACAAGACTTTAGTGTGAGTTGGGGCTTCTCTGATGAAAAGTTTCCCTTGAGATGAGCTGGCCCATCACCATCAGGGCCAGCATGGGTGTGCCACCCCTTCACTGCAGTTCCAGCCACACTTCCTGGGAAATGTTTTCCATGGCAGATGTGATACATCCCTAAAGTTACTTTTGGCTCCTAGGGGCTGTGGTATCCAGTTAGCCCTTGAGTCTATGAATATTTATGCAGCATAAATGGGGAAATCGGTGGGTTCCCTTGGTGGAAATGTGATATCGGTATTTTTTAAAATAAACTTAAATAAGGTCAGAATTTTTTATCCTCTAGAGAAAATTTCACGTCTGATTAAATAGTTTACATAAACTTAATCTTTTTCTGCTAGATGCATTATAGTCTCAGATATTATTCATGTAGCTATTCCTCTGTGAACCATAAAATGTTCATTTCTTCAAAATGAATATGAAGCTCAAAGCATTAGTGGTCTTAAGAGCATAAAAAGTTTATTGCTTTGTGCTTAACATTTTTCAAGTAACTTTCGAAAGCTGAACAAATTTTGCATTTAGATTAATGGAAGATGTTTTCCATTTGAAGGAACTAGCAAGGGAGCAGCAATAACAAAAATCCCCCAAGGTTAAAAATGTAGTGCTTTTGATTTTTACCAGAACTGTGTTAGCAGAACAATCATTTCTCAGCATGGAAAGGTAACATAATTGGTCTATACAGTGGCAATATAGAAAACGAGTATGCTTCAGAGAAAGCTAATATGGCTCTACTTAATAATTTCCTTCAAGAGCCTGAATTTGAATGTATATTTCACCCAGCTTGAGGCAAACAATTTGTACCCAGAAGTTCTAGTGGAAGTTACCAGGGGGTCATGCAATTTATTTTAGTTCTTGAAGTTTTCAGAACTGAAGACCTAAGTGCACATTCACTTGCATGTTTCACCCGTAATTTGATCCAATTGGGCACCATTTTCTTTCTCTCCTCTTATGTTAGTTCTAGTGCAGAAAAACCCCAACTCTCTCATGAAATATTGTGAAAGAAAAGTTTTCTTGGAAGAAAAACTGCTTCTCAAATTTACACAACCAGTCTCTTTAAGAATTGCTCCAGCCCTTTCATTCCCTGGCACCTGAGGCCTGCTGTGTTGGTTTCTTAAAAACTGATGTTACTGTGTGAATCCACTTTACTTTGGAGCCTGTGATTGTGGAAAATAGCAGAAAGTGCTTTTTTTCAGAATGGACAGAAGCACATATTTGCCCTTAAACTCAGGACAGTGCTTCCTCCAGCCTGGTTTCTGTGTCCCCATTCCATGGCAGACAGTGCCTGCTCCCGCTCTGTGCTCTGCGCAGAGCCACCTCCTGGGGTAACCCCACTGGCTGTAAATCTCAGGGATTTGCTGCTACAGGAGCTGAGAGGGCCTTTCCTGTACAAGTGGCATTGAATGAAGGAAGGGGTTGGGTTTTCAGTCTGATTTTTAAGAAAAGCTCTTGAGCCTCTTTGGGCTGCAGAGGGCTCTGAGAGCCCTGCAGGGCCGGGCACTGGGAGGGCTGTTCAGTTCCCCAGCTGAGGGCACTGGGGGGTGGTTTACAGCTCATCACCATACCCAGGGGCAGGAGCTGAGAAGGGGCCAGGGAGCAACACTGAATTTATCAGAACCTTTTATCTCAAATATTTTGGAGAGATGCATTAGGAGAAACATATTTTAAAGACAAGAATTGTCTGCTGGGTCTCTCCCTGTGCTGGTTGGTGTGAGCAACTGGGATTAGAAGGCAGGTGCATGTTTCTTGTAGGGGAGAGGACAACACAATTCTGGAATTTCTTCCTCAGAACATGACAGTGTCTTGCCTTACACTACAGAGATGTATATTATAACAGTTATTTTTTTCTAGACATGCTTTTTTTTTTAGTCAATATTTAGTCATGCCCTTCCTTTTAGAGCTGTTTTGTTCTATTTGTTTTCTCAGGTGAGTTTGTCTCTGTGTCTTCTTTAAATATTAATTTACCTTTTCAGTTGTGTATTTTTATTTTATTGGGATGATGCTTTGATTTGTAAAAAAAGATTTTCTGGCCTTTTTTACCATGTCCAGGTTCTTAGGGCAGAAGATCTTTTGTGAGTGTTTTGATAGACCTCTTACATTCTACCTCAGCCAAGGTAACAAATGCTTGAAAGTTAGTGTTAATTTTATGGAATTCTTCATCTGCTGCATTTCTAAAAATCCTTCCTGTGCTTGTGAAGCCAACAGAAGTTCAACCATTGACTTTCAATGAAGTCACTCTGCTTTTCTTACTTGGATGCCAAATGTACCTGAACAAATCTTACAGGCACAAGGTAGAATATAAAATAAATCCATCCCTCTGGTAATTACCACCAAGAATTAATGTGCCTCACTTCTGAAGCCAGCAGCAGTCCTGCTGGAAGCCTGCCTCTGGGAAATGCTGGTTCACCCTTCCCAGAGCTGCGTGGCCATTTGTTACCACAGCCATGGTTGGGTCAGTTTGCTGCAGTGGGTGAGGGGATCCTTCTCCCTTTAAGAGGACATGATGGGGAAAACATGGCCTGAATTTCGTTAGCAGTGTGACAATGAGGGAGATAAGTAGATGTGACAGTTATGAATGACGCACTGTCATGCACTTCTGCGTTCTGACTCAGATAAATTGACACTGCTGTCAAACACAAGCTATGGAGAGGAGAGACCTCTGATGAACCTTCTAATATGGTAAATGGGAGTCTTAATTCTTCATTAACTGGAAAAAGGAGATTTGGCCATGTAATTTTCTCCTTGCTGCCTGTTTTAAAGATTCCAATAACCCAGCATTTACAGTTGACTAGGCAGGGATTGCTTTTTCCTGTGCTAGCGCCATGTAGGCTGTGAAATCTAAGGAAGTGCCGCTTAAACACAGACTTATTGCCTTGGTTATCTTTAATGACTTTGAAATGTATTGGCCTCATTATGGAACAGTGCAGTTATCAATTCCTCTAATTAGGTGATGTGGTCCCATAAGAAATTTAACATTAAAGTGCAAAAATGAGTTAGTGGCATCAATTGCTGGCAACCTGGATGTTGGCACGGAATTTAAAGCAACAGTGCTCTTTTTCTGTGTAGTTATTCTGCATCAGTCTCATTCCTTCAAATATCAACAGTAATTTGTTTTCAATTCATTAATTTTGGCCGGTGTGAAGAGCTGTTTATTCACCTGAGCATTTCGTTGCCCTCTGAAGCTCTATCCTGTGGCACACAGTTGGTATAGACACCAGGGAACCACGGGCCAGGGTGAACTCTCTTCGCTGACAGGTCAGGCTGGGCACTAAAACTGCCAGTCCACATTGGCATTTTCAGTGGCCCTTTCAATCTGAAGATCTTGCAGCACTTTATAAGCACTGAAGTGCCTTGCCCACAGTCCTGCCTCCCAGCAGAGCTGCAAACAAAGCACGATCCCCGCAGTTCAGTCACCTTCCCAGATTCGTAACGCTGCTGCCTCCCACCAGGATCTGCTGGAGGTTGCATTTCTCTTCTCCACCATATGGAAAGGATTATTGGTGGCCAATTTAGAACAGACAGTCTCCTGTCTTGCTGGGAGGAAAAGAAGGTCTGAGAAACCTCATTCTAATGTTGTCTGGTTTGTGCAAGTGTTTTGGTACGGCTGTATACAAAAGCAAGTGCACAGTATTTTATCTCTTGTTATCCTTCTCTTTAAATCACACAACACAAACCCATAGATTATTTGTGCATGGAGATAATCTTCATTTTCTGTGAGTTTGTAAAGCTTGGTGGGGATAATGTCTGGCAGGGCAGTGCGTGATGTCAGATGGGGAAGGTATCTGTGAACACAATGTGAGACCATACTGCCAAAAACTGGAATTTTTAGATACTTTAAAATGAATGGCTCCAAAGACATCTAACAACCTCAAATTGCAAACCACAAATGGTCACAAACGCAGCATGGAGTTCGGTTTCTGTCTGGTTAGGCAATCTGTGAGCCAGGGATGGAAACCTCACCCTGTGCTTCCCACACAGACATGGATCTGTACTGGCCTCACTTAACTGCACTGGAGGCTGCCCCTCTTTGCCTCCCTTCCCAAGGGACAACATCCCTGGATTGCTTTGGATGCTTTTGGAGGACAGGGCATTTGTTAAAGACTCAAGGCTGAGAAGAGGGTGAATGGATGGATTCCCTTTGCCTGCTCAGGCAGCTAGGCTGGGAATTCTCAGTTCCACTGCAGCTCCTCTCTGACTGTGACTTCTTTGTAAGCTTGTGGATCACAGGGAGATATTTGGCACAGTGAACACAATCCTGCCACCCTTTCACCCCTTCCATCATTTGTACCTGGTCTGGAGGGATGATGATGCTGACTTGTCCCAGCCTCTGAGCACACCCAGTCTGAGCCATCCCAGCATTTCCATCCCTGGGCAGGTCATGCAGGGGCTCCTGCTCTGTTCAGCCAGGTCACTGAATCTCTGACTGCCACAGCCTGCAGAAGCTGCTGATGGATATCATGATTTGCTGATGGATATCACAATTTGTTCAAGTGCAGGTGATGCCCTTCCCTGCAGCATGTCCCCAGCAGTGTGTGAGCACAGCCACTGCCAGCCCTGGGTATCAGGACTGGTTTGTTCTCTCCAGTTCAGAAAGAAAAGTAAGAGCACTCTACTTTCTGCTTTAAATAAATAATCATGCCCACATGCAGTCCCACCCCAGTGTTTGTTGCTGCAGAATTTACAGAATTATGTAAGAATCACAGATCACAAATAGTTAGGGGTGGAAGTTAGGGTTGATTTTCACCTTTTTCTTGGACTGCAAGGAAAGAGGTCTGGGGTAATTCTGCTTCCTGAGGGAGCCAATTCTTCTCTCTTGCATTAGCTTTCAAGATATTTTTGCTTCCCTTGTAGATAGTCCCTGCTCTAGCAATGGGTAGCATCAGAGTAGCACAGTCATTATCTACACTTGACTAAGAAATAAAAAAAATTGTATCCTTCCAGTTTTCTCCCCTATGTTGCTTATTCTCAGATGGACATGGTGAGTCTCCTGCTCTGGAAAGGATATTTTCAATGATGACATTTCATACCCAACCATACCTTCGGACAGTCAATGAAAGACAAAAAGGACCAGTGGCAGAAGAAGGGCCACCTGTTAATTCTGTGCGTTGTGCAGGAGTCAGAAAGTTGGCAGAAAAATTGGACCACAGTTAACCTTTGTTTAAGCATTTTCTGCACAGTCCTAGGTGACAGCCAGCATGTGCTGCATGTTCCTAAACCATGCCTCTTATCCTCAGCACATGTGAAATAATAATAATAATGATAATGATAATGATAATAATAATAATAATAATAATAATAATAATAATAATAATTTCTGTATTGTTCTTTCAGATGTTTCATGAAAATTATTTGCCTAAGGAAAAAAAAACAGGCCCAGGTTAAGGCTAAGGCAGACAATAACTGCATCCCAGTCCTGCAGGGCCCGGAAGAACATCTCCCACAAAAGAGACACTGTCACTTTAACACGGGCTGCTGTTTCCTTGAATGGAGTTACCCAATCTTTCATCAAAGAAACATATCTCCCATATCCCTGTCTTTAAAAACAGCAATTATGTGTAAATGCCTTCTGATTTATTTGAGCCAGGGCCACCGGCCAGTGTGAGTCACCACAATTTATTGCTAACCGTCACTTTTACATGATAGGTTTGTAACAAATATCTGCCGCATATTGTTAAATTAATCTTCCATTTAAAATTAATGGAGTTAGACTCCCCAGGTTCAATGTAATTTCGTGTTCACGGGCAGGGAGGGATGTGAGCTGCATACGGAATGAGCCGAGGCCAAACGCCCTAATCTTTCATCACCTTGAACCCAGTGACTAGGACGCCTTCTCAGCACCAACTAATGAGATTGAGCTTGCTTCTCTCCTGAGGACGCCAGCTCAAAGAAGCTTTTCTGCTCAGATACAGCAGGCTCCGTCTTATTTTAATAATTCCTCAGATATGACATGCCTGATGTTATGTATGAAAGACTCAGGCTTGAAAAAGAGATGAAATGAATTTTATATCATTACTTCAAAACCGAAACCGGCTAAAGGAAGTATGTCACAGTTAAAAATGCAGCAAGCATTTTAACTATGAAATATTTTGAAAGTAAACAGGAGTCATTCTTTCATTTATTATTATAATGCAGCCTCACCTTAGATTCATCTTCTGTAATTCCAGTCTCATTCATAAATTAATAACAATAATGTAGATGAAAGCAGGAGACTGTCCAATGAACATGTGGATGGGACCCTCAGAGAGAAGAGATTTAATTCCTAATGGAATATGCCATGCTATAGTGCTGAGCTCCCTCATTTCTCTTTGTGGGCATTTGTAGAAAATGAGCCTGTCTTTTTTACATTGGCCTACTGCAAATCCATCACATATTGTTTAAAAATAATTGACTGGAATTGTATCAGTGTACCTTTCTGTCTGTCCTTTATTGCAGCTTTAAAGAAGTAGTAATTTGCCTTATATTTTAGTATTTACCAGTGCAGGAGATGAAGAGCATCAGTGGTATCTGCTCAAGGGCCTGTGCTGCTGTGTGCTGTGCTCAGTGCCTGTGTCACCCCTGTGACTCCCAGTGTCCCTGGCATTGCTGAACCAGTGCCTGGAGCTGCTGCTCCATCCACACTGGACGTGTCCTGTGGATGAGTCCCAGGTGAGGATGGGGCTGGCCTGGCCTCCTGCCTTGGGCAGTTCCTGCTTCCAGAGCCAGGTGCCAGAGGGTCACCTCCTCTGCTCCACTTCTCACACGGGCTCTGCACAGTGCAGAGCAGCTGCTGGCACTCCTGGGAAGCAAGAATAGAAATGTGGCATTTTTCAGTCTAGAGGAATGGCTTAGGAGAGAAAGGAGAAAGGTCTTTCCACAAGCTGCTGTCAAATGGAGAAGAGCAGGCTTTGTTCTGGGGCATGTGGTGGGTAGGAAGAGGGATGACAGAATGCACAGGTTTCCAAATCTTTCTCCTATTTTCATGTGTATGTATGGGGGGAAGGAAGTTTGAGCCCATCTGGGCAGCTGAAGAGAATCAGTGAAGATTTCTTTCCATTATGCTGCTTTGATTTAAAATCTCTATCAGTCTGCCCATATATCCCACCTGGGGCAGTTTTCCATTGCTGAGCAGATCTCACCCAGGTTCACTCATGTCTTTTATCCCTTTGTATCACTCACAGCTATTCTGATTTCTGTGGAATTATAATTCTGGTTAAACCAGTGAACCATGTAACCAGTATCAGGCACTTTTATGTTTGTGGGATTTTTGTTGCTGAGAAACTCGTCACTATTTTAGTCATTCAGCAGAACTACTGATTTTGACTTTTTAGATTTTTCCTTGCTTATTTAAGATCAGTTGCAATGATACCACCTTGCTCCTCTATACTATCTCACCTGATTAAAGCCTTAAATTTGGTCAACTGTTCTTTTTTAATTATCCTTTTATTTTTGGAGTGAAGTATTTGCATGCACACCCTTGCCTATGGGTCCTGTTTGTTCTCTTGGAAAGCCAGTGCTCCATCCACGCTGTGATTCACCAGCTCCCACATCCACAGGTGCCCCATTTCCTCCTTCTCTGCCTGACTGCTGCCAATGCCCGCTCAGGTGCAGTGCTGGTGCAAAGCAGGGTGTGCCCAGGTATCCTGGATGTGTGGTGTTTGTGACCCCACACTCCAAGGTACCAAGGGAACAGCTGAGGGTACAAAATGTGGCTGTGGCTGCCAGCAGCTGGACCATTCCAGGTGTCTGGCCCCAAGGGAATCATGCAGGGTGTGCCAGTCACACTGGGCAGGAGTTGCAGTCCCTGCAGTGCCAGCAGTGCCCACCTGTGCAGGACCAGCTGCCTGTGCCCAGCAGGAGCTCTCCTGCACTGCCTTTGTAGCAGGTTGCTCTGTGTGTAAAAAATATGGTGCCAGCAAGGACTGGCTCTGCTGCCTTGCAGGAGAGAGAAGGATAAATCAAGTTCCTTTTCTGCTTTATTTACTTGCTATTCATTTTTATTCCAGGCTTTTCAGCAGACAGCAATGAAACTTCCAGATATTCATAAACAAAAATCTGGTCTTCTGTCCACTGATATAGATCAGGAAGGCCAGAGTGTATGCTGAGAAAGAAGAGAGTTGTAAAAAATGTTGAAATAGATTTATTGGAGACTTCAATATCTGTTGAAGTCAGCAAAGCTGGAATAAGCTTTAAGTAAACACTATCAATTTCAGTGATAAGATTTAGAAGGAGGCTTCTATTTTTTTTTGCACTAGATGAAACAATATCACAAAGCTTGTCTTCATGGAAATGTGATCAAGATGTAAGCACTGCTACTGCTCACTCCTTTACTTTAGGTTTAGTTACACTCAGTTACTTCTCTGAATAGCAGAAGATGTATCTCTCAGCACTGGAATTTTTCATTATGTGGGCTTTGCATTTTAATGTTTTTCCTGTCTCCTTATATTCTGGATAGACGCCATGTTGCAAGGTGAAAAGGTTACCAGTTCCAGGTCTTGCATCAGTGCTGTGCTGGACTACAGGATACCCTTGGAAGCTTTCATCTTATTTTTTTATTAAGGAAAAAAACCTCTATTCAGGTGAAATGAGTTTCTTAGTTTCAGCATCCAGAAGTATAAAAAAGTTCCCTTCTATGCAGTGCATTTGATTGGGAATAAAATTGACTGATGACAGCCCATACTGGACCCTTTTGTTCAATTCAGCTATGATTATGGAGCCTATTAGCTGGAGTTACAACCTATTTAAGAGCAGTGCTTACTAGTAATGGGGGCCAAATGATTTTGGAAAGTTCAGATTTACTGGGCTCCCTGCAGAAATGAATTCAGCACTGAACATATTGATGCAGAGCCTGAACGAGGCTGTTCCAGTGGGACTCAGAATTGTGTGCTTAGCAAGAAATGAGCGGGTAGTAGAATTAAAGATCAGATAGATGTGAGGCTCAAGGGCAGTCTAAACTCTGAAGTTCATCACAGCAACTTAATCAGACTAAAATGAGTGTTGCACTGACAGGAATCAAGCCTCTGTGTGACAGGAAATTTAGTTTGTTACAATAGTGCGGTAGTTTTTTTCTATTTCCCTGGTTTTTAAGGTCTTGAAGTGTTTTTAAATAGTTGTGAGATGTCGGGTTTTGGTGGCTACTGAGGCAGCTTGGCTTTTGTTAATGGAGATGTTGACTCTCTAGTTGATATTTACCTTTGCTATAATGGATCTGCAGTTTTAGTACTAAACAAAGACCATCTCATTGCACCTGTTCAAAGGAAAGGAAAACTTCAGGGTTCTCTCAGTGGTTTTTGGCGCAATCTTGAAATCTTCTCTGGGGAGAGGAAAATTTGGGTTATTGATCCCCCAGCCCTGCACCTGAACAAGCCCCCATGACCCAGCCCTCGTGTGCTGCAGCTGGTGGGGGGCAGAGGAGACTGGCCCCAGGAGCTCTGGTAAGGGACATTTTTGTGCTGATCACATCTCAGCCACCCACTGCACCTAAAGCCTCTTCCAAACAGCTTCTCAGCTCCTGAGGAAGCCTTAAGCCACAAGTCCACTTTTCCCATCCACATCCAGCCATGCCCACATCTCCAGAGCTGTCCAGTCCTGTAATTCCCATTCTTATGGACACACAACTCTCCTCTTCTGGACATTTCTTCACCAGAATTATCTCCCCTTCCTGTACATCCCCCACATGACCCCTCTGAGTCAGCCCCAAGCTCACCCAGCCTGGTTCCTGTGTCCTTCCTCCTGCTGTGTCCACCTGCACCAAGAGAGGATACACACTACACAGTTCAGGAGCAGTGCACTCTGCTGGCACATCTTCCATAATCCTCTTTTCTGACTTTGCTTCTGCCTTGGGACAGGAAATTTATGAATTCTAACCCAAAATTTCTTCCTACGTACCAATTGAATCCCGACTTGGAAGTTGTTGTTTTATTGCCCATGGGAATGTGCTGTTCTGTTGTCCTTGGATGCAGCTGGGAATATTCAGCATGTGTCAGGTTAATGCTTCCTTTCCTCTGAACAGCAGCAGCAGGATCTGGGTCCAGCCTGGACATAGGACTGTGTGATTTTGCACCTTCTGAGATGGAGTACTTTGGTTGTGAAAAACTCAGGGAGAATTTGGTGTTGTTCAGGTAGTAAACAAAGGGGGAGCATAGGGTTGGATTTTATCATTAATAATTCCAGTTATAGGGTTGGGTTTTATCATTAATAATTCCAGTTATAGGGTTGGGTTTTATCATTAATAATTCCATTTTTAACCTCAAAAATGCAATTTCATGGCCTGCTGCAGGAGTGGCTCCGTGCAGGAGGCAGGGGGAATGCGCTGTCCCAGAAGGAGCCGTGGCTGCCCAAGGTCAGGCACTCAGGAAGGGCTGGGAATGCTCCTGGGGCTCAGGAGAGCAGAGCTGGGGCAGTTTCTGGGTCACTCTTTGGACCAACTGTTCACAAAATTGTCACACGAGGTGTTGCTTAAAGGAGTCCTATTTTCAATCACACAAGCATGTCCCAGATTTCTCCAAACCATCTGTTCCAGTGAAGAACTTCCAGGTTGTGGGTTTTTGGGTGAGAGGGGAAAAGGCAGAAGGAAAATTGGAAGCAGGAGTTGGAAGTTGAGTGTCAGCTGGGCTCTGCTAGGAGGCTCTTTACAGCTACAATGAAGGATCAGGAGAGAAATGCTTTCAGCTTGACACACAGATGATAAAGCAAGCCTTAAACAAAAGCTGTGGCAGCACAGCAGGTAAAGAAATCCTGCTTAGATTAAAAATAAATATTTTATGTTGCATGTATGCAAAGCTTTTTTTTTTATTTTTTATAGCTTAAAGCCCTACACAATTGGCAGCAAGTAGAAGAAACGAAAAGAAAGAGTTTGCATTGTTTTATTGAGGTAGGAAGCCCTCAGAAAGCTAAGTTGGGGGGGTTTAATGATAAAAGGAAAATGAAAGGACAGGCTGTGCATTAGAATTTTGAAGCATAAAAACATTTGGAAATCATCCTGTCTCTGTAGTTTATAGCAAAGAGCAAATCCAAGCCTTGCAAAGAGATGGTTTTGGAGGCAGGCAGGAGATGTGCAGTGCAGGGGGGCTCAGCTGTCACGGGCAGGAGCTGCTGCTCCCTCTCCCAGGGGTGACCAGGAGCTTTGGGATGTCCCTGCCAGCCACTTGGAGCATTTTAATGACTGAAGCAGGGTAAACATTTGTGAGGATAAACATTGTCTTCCTGCTGAGCAACAATGTCTCCTGTATGAGAACAGGATTGTTTTGGCATATGTCTGCTCTAAATATCCCTGCAGATACTTTACAGGAATTGCTGCCTCTTTAAACATTTATGCTATTAAAAATCAGGACGATTGTTGACATAAACCTGTGATAGCAGCTGCATTGTAGACAGAGTATGAATTTTTTATGTTATTGATGAGAAGTTTATATCATTTATGTACTGTAGTAAGGGAGGCATGTGAGTGCTGAATGCAGAAAATGATGGGATTGAAGCCATGCTGGTATCAGGGCACACTATTTATTAATGTGGCCTCTCAAAAGGAACATGAATGCAGCAAATGGCAAGCAAAACAAAGCTAAGTGATTTATAATATTTTTAAAACTCCTGTTGGGATGAAAAGAAGCTTTTTGGCTCTGCTGCCTGGGTTATCTGGTTTGGGTACCTGTGTCAGCACTGAGGGAAACAGTGATGTTGTCACCTTGAGGGCTGGGTTGAAGCTTGGGGGGTTTTATGCCTGGGGAGGCTGGAATGTCATAAAGGGATGGCTGCAAAGGTGTTCTGAAGAACACTGTTCTCTCTGTGCTTTCTTGCCTTGAACTACCAGGACTGAGGAGGCAGAACTAAAGCTCAGATTTATCTCCTGCTCTGCAGAGCAGACTTTTCCCCTCTTCCTGATCCCTTTCTGTTTTCTCTGTTGTCTCTGGTGGTTTCTCTGTAACCTGCTCCCCCTCTGAGCACAGCTGGGGAATTTCTCTCTGCTCCCAAAGGGAGCTGCTGTAGCACCAGGGTGTCAGACACTGCTTCCTGCAGTTTGGGGATGTGGTGTGGTGGGGCTTGGCAGTGTTGGGTTTGTGGTTGGCTTGATGATCTTAAAGCTCTTATCCAACCTAAATTATTCTGTGATTCTCTAATTTAGTTGCTTAAGTGTCAAAATTTCCTTTACTGGAGGGCAGAGGGGGCTTTGTAGTTTGTGAGGTTTGCTTTGGGGGAAGCTCCACAGGAGCTCCTTCAGTGAATGTCTCCTACAAGGTCTCTGTTCTAAAGCTCTGCCCTCCAGCACAGCCTCTGGAGGTAGAGGAAGCACTTCAGCTTTCCTCCTTCAGGCACAACTGTCCTTGCTTCTGCAGAATCCCACTTGGTAGTTATACAAGTGCTTCATGTTTCTCAGCACCAGACGGGCTGAATTAAATTTTCATTTGTTGTCCATACTCATTTTTCCTAGAAGTGCCACTGAGCAAATTTCCAGGATGTTCTTCTTTTGATGGAGGCACAGCCATTGCTCAGATCGTGGCACTGCTGGCTTTTCCCATCCTCACTGAAGATTTCACTGAAGGCTCTGGTATTGTGTACATGAACAGCCCCACCAAATGAGCACCATTCCTCCTACATTCTGGGAGTGCAGGTGTCAGCCATCCATCCAGGGTCTTCTTGGAGTGAGGGAACATTCCCTTATGGACAGAGGAGTCACCTGGAACCGCATTTTGTAGGAGAGCTGTGGCTGTACCCCCATGAGGGCGAGGCAGTGCAGGCTGGGCAGTTGGATCCTCTGCTGGAGTCACAGCCCCAGTCACGGTCTCACATCACCAGTTCACGTCATTTAACCCCCAGACAGTTGTCAGGGGGAACAGCTCCCCACCCCTCAGCCCCTGGCTGTATTTAAACCCATGCCTGGGAGGTGGAAGGGTGGATCCTGTTCCAGTCCACTCAAACATCCATCCTCAATGGGATGTGTCTCTAAATTAATGTAGCACTGGGTTAATATTGCAGATGAAAACTTACATTAAAAGACCATTATTGGGGTTGCAAAGTCAAGCCTGTGGAAGTTAAGAAATTGAGAATTAAGGTTGCCTCTTCAACCTTAATTTGCCCCCTTCTGTGTACGCACTATGGAACAGCCTTTAATTACATGCTCACATTCTCCTCTGCCTGAGGCAGACACCTGGCACAGAAAATTCCTGCCCAAATGCTCTGAGGTTGGGCAAAGCTACAATCAATGGAAGAAGAGGATCTTGGAAGAAGTGTGTAGCAACTTTAACAAAAGGCTGCAGTTTGTTTGATTCCCATTTATTTTGCTGCATTCAAAATTTGTTTAACTTAAAATATTCTGCAGGTAAAATCCATCAGTGTGGAAGACCCAGGAGGGCTGTGTGTACCTCAAATTGCTTTACACAATAAGGATCTTTTTAACAAAAATCATCCATTGTTTGGACATACAGTGCCAAAAATGATGAAACTGAAATGGGAATCCTACTGGTTTAGGTGTTATATGTCTATAAGTATAAAAAAAGTGTAAATATAAAAACCTCAAAGATGAAAAAGAATCTCTGCAGGTGACAACCAAGTCACTCAGTCAAGTAAGTTGAATATTAAAAGGAGAAACTTAAATTCATTTTCCTGCTCTTTTCAAGCCTAGCAGAGGGTTTTTTCAACTCCAGCTCTGTCTTCACCTCAGAGTTACTGGCAAAGTGTGTCTTGCAGATGAACAATGCATGACGTTTATAGTTCATATAACACATGTTCCAATGCATGGAAGTTACAGGCACAGGTGGGTGGTCCTTGCCCTTTAAAATAGAAGAGATGCTTATTCCCCAACACCAGTGGCTGGTTTGTCATTGACTGGAATGCTGGCACAGTGTTCACCAGGATCAGAGTTGGGGCAGGAAGGGGCTCCTTGTACCCAGAGCATTCCTATTGATCACATCAGTGCAGGTGCTGCTCTTCCAGTGAAGTGAGGAATTGGAAGAAGTTTGGCAAGGAGGGGCTGACTCTGGCCAAGGTTTCAGACTGCAGCCAGCTGGAAATAAAAGTGCTTCCCTGTGTGCCTCCCTCAGCCCAGGGCTGGCCAGTAGCTGAGCTGGAGTGATGGAATTGTTCTTTGTTCCCTGAACTTGGTTGTTGAGGGGGATTTCAGGATTACCAGCACACACAACATTCCATTCCTGGGGAAGTGGAAATCCAGGACTCCCAGCAACTCTGATAGCTCTCAGCATCCCATTATAAGCTCAGGGCCCAGGAAAGAGTCTGCAAACCTGTTTATTTGGGCAGCCAAATGAACTGGTGAAACTTTTTAATATCAGATGTTAGTGTGGAGGAAACCTTTTTTAACAGCTGACATTACCCTGAGGCTCTTTGGAACACCACAGCCCAAACCATCCCAAGCACCTCCTTCAAATCTCCAACACCAGTAAGCTACAAATTATTTAACCCAAGGTCATATTGACAATTCAGGTAAAATCAGAAATAATCACTTGGTTTCTTGGCTTCTAGACCTCTCTAATCTTCACTGTTTTGGCAGTGCTGTCTCCACTCAGCATATTGTCGTTGGATTTTACAGTCCTTAGTGATCATCATTCCATTTCTTTTATACCAATAATACTTTTCTTCCTGTTCTGTTTCAATGATCACTTGTTAAAGCTGATTTTCTTGTAAACTGCTTGTGTTCTGTCTTCAGCACAAAATGCCATAGCTAAGATTAGCTCTAACCTTCAAACTTCAGACCTTCAGACATCGGAGATGAGCCAACCATATGTAAGTCTTGTCTGTGTGTTTTTAAAAGTGGTAAAGAAAGGAAAAACAAGCACTGTCCTTCCAAGAGAACTGGCAAGCTGCCACCCTAATTTCTCCAGAAGAGCTCAGGTCAGGACAAGTCAATCAAAATCACTTTTCTTGGACAGGAGCTCAGGTACAGCAGTAGAAAATCCCTTTCAGTGGAGGTCTGGAACATTAATCAGGAACTGCAGAGAGCTCTTTTGTAGGACTTTGGGGACCAAGGAAAGCTGACAATGCTTCTGCTTGCACAGTTTTGCTTATGCTTCCCTCATGCTGTCCAGACAGCATCTGAAGGGAGGACCCTCATTATTTATTTTTTTTTCTCACATCACTGTGGATTGTGCTTCAGCACACTGAAAGACTCCTTTGTCACTTTCCTGAGGAGGACACAAAAAACTGTGCAGAACTCAGTAATTCCATAGGAACCATTGGCTGTAATTACATGCTATATACAGTACAATGTAAATATGTGGGCAATACAAGCAATTTGTATTTTCTCAACTACATTATTAAATCAGAAAATTGCAAGCTACATGGAAATTAGGTTGAGAATAAAATGGGTAACTTCACATACTGTATTATTGCAGTGTATTATCTCTAGAAGTCTGTCATTACTTTGGAGTTCCATGCTATTTTTCAGATAATAACCCAGTGCTGAGAGTTTGTGGCCTTGTCCAGCTCAGAGCTGCACAGCCCAGCTGTTAATTTGGGTTTAGGAGGTGGAGAATGTTCTCAACTCAGTCTTTAAATTTCTTTTGCATAGGGAGGAGGATTTTTTTCATTCAAGCAAGCAACGTGACTGACTGGTAACCGTGGCTGGTTTGCATTTATTGCAAATATACTCAGTGCAGTTAGAGGGGGGGTTGTGTCTCTGCCATGAGTAAAACCAGGCTTTCATGCTCACTCACAGGGTTTGCCTCTGCCTGGGGGCTCCCTCAGGTCCATGCCAGGTGTGACCTCACCAGTGAGACCCTGTGAGTGCTCAGAGGCTTTGCAGGAGGGCACAGCCAGGTGCCTTAAGGACATTCTGAGACTTTGTTCAATTGTCCCTGACTGCCAGGCTGAGCAGCTCATTTATGTCATGTTCACCTACTGCTCTTTGGGGTCAGCTGCTCTTTGAACCTCTCCTTCCTATGCTTTTCTCTCTCCTTTGCCCTGCAGAGTGTGGCATTAAGGTTAGCTTATTTATTTACCCACTATGAATATGTAAATCTTTGTAGTCCTCTTAGTCTAACCCTCTGCACTTCAGTCCTTTATTTCCTTTTGCAGATTAGAATGAGAGATACAGAATGAGAGTTTTAGCTTAGAAACAACTGCATTTATTTATTGGTTTTCACACAGAGCATATAGTCATGAGAGTTGGAAAATGCCTCTGTTCTATGGCTACATTTGTCTGTGGTTTATAATGTATACATGCACTTTTATATGCCTGTTATCAAAGCCCAGCAGTTTGTTGTCTGTTCAGATGGAGATGTTTGGTTTTCATACTCAAGCTGGCAATCAGGGCACCAGTCCAGGGGCATGTGATCTGCTGAGAGGGTGAAAGTGGCCATAAAATCTGAACTGAGAGGCTGAGCTTCCTCTCAGGAAGACAAAAAGACACAAGGACAAGGTAAAGTGCTGCAAGATAGATAATGATGGTCACCCATCAGTCTTTGTACTCGCCAAAAGGAAGTCACAGCTGTTGCTCTTCTTCACGAGGAATCTTGATTTATTTCTGCTCCTTTGCCTTTACACCTGTATCTTCTGGGGCTTCTGGGCTTTTCTGGTAGATTTATTAGCTGCTGTGGAGCAAGGAGGGAGACTTGCAGGGAGGGGGGAAATGGAGGAGAACAGAGAAGAAACAGAAGGAAGACAGAACAGTGGGAGGGAGAGGGAGGAAGAAGATAAGAGACAGATGAATGACGGCAAATGGAAGAGAAATGAGACAAGGAACATGATGGGGGAGAAAAAAGCTGGAAGGGAGCTTTTGAGAGAGCATGTAAAATAGAGGCCTGGTGGAGGATTTCCAGCAAAAGTCATGTAAATCAATGGTGAGTAAATTAATAGGGCAATTGTGCAAATGAGACTCAGTCGTTGAAGCCAAGCGGAATAGATCATGGATGATTTAGGGAGAGTGTAACCCACAGGGCACACCTTTCAATCTCCTGCACATCCCAGGCAGGGTGCTGACACGTCAGAAAGTGGAGCAGATGAACAAAATGAGGAACATTAAAAGGGAGGAGGCTGTGAGACAAACTCCAAATGCAGGGCAGCATTCAACTCCTCAAGACCAGAGGCACATCTTAGGTTAAAGGAAAAACATCTTGGTGATTCCAAGTCAGACAATGTTACTGTGGTCTCCTGGTATTGCTTCAGTTCCTGATGTGATCGCTGACTTTTATCAGAAGTCCATAAAAATGCATCCTGCAATTCTTTAAATGGGGAATTTTGCAGAAAACCTGTTTCCTGTAGTTGCCAGTACAAACATTTCTGCCACCTGCCGCCCCTAAATTATGAATGTGGCTGAAGAAGGAATGCTGAAGGAGTCTGGAGCAGCCACCTGACCAGGGGCTGGCAGCACCTGGCTCTGTGTCCCATTCTGTGCCACTTTTGGGGACCTGTGCCCATGTGTGCACCAAAGACAGGACACGACTGGGATATGCTCTTGTCTCTCACTGCAGCTGTGCCCACTGCTCCTGGGCGTTGATGAAATTCAGGAGTTCCAGAGGAACCCATTTTCTCCAGGATTTATTTAGTGTTCAGATCAGTTAATGTGTGTTTGAGACTCTGCAAATCTTCTCCATCCTTGAGAGTGGATTCCTCTGCTCTAGCTCTGAAATGGAGCAGGCCATTAAATCCTGGGCCTTTTAAATGCAGTGGTTACTAATGATGGGGAAGGATCACAATTAACCAGCTGTTTAAATTAATTTCTGACAGTCATTCTGCCCTATGGGTATTTGAAAGCATTGGATGTAGTGCCACGTGGCCCAGCATATAAAATGTTTTGTTTTACTCTGACTTCTCTAATTTCAACTCTTTCCCAAGGTTTTGAAAAAAAAATGTCTTTAAAAGACTTTTTTGTTTGATTTCACCATCTTCCATCTCTACTCCTTGAAAGGGGAGTGTGAACTTGATTTTCATTTTACCCAGTAGAAAGCTAAATGCAACCCAGGCGTCTTGTTAAGGATAAATATTTTTCTAAAGGAAACAAAAGAAGTGATGAAAGATAAGGTGGAAAGGGAAACCTTAGTGCTGATGGGGGACAGCTGGATTTTGTCAGCGATGGTAGTTCCTTCCGCCTTGGCCTGCTGCTCTTTCTTGGATAAAAGCAACATTTTTATCTAAAACTGATGCTGATAAAAGAGCTCTTAACTTGACAGCCTCCCTTTCACAGCCTTCATACTCCTTCCTGAGGTTCAGGTTGGTCTGAAATATTGCTTTGGAAGCCTTGGGATGCAAGTATGAGGCTGTCCTCTTCAGGAGAGCTCTCACCATCTTGGGGAGAAGCAGAGCCCAGTGGGGACCTTCCCTAGAGCTTGGAATTGTTCCTGTGTTTTTCTAGCAAATATTTTCCAAATTGTGCTGTTTCTCCATGTCACACTGCAGGACTTTGTCTCACCTGATGTAGATGTGGGTTGTGACTGACTGAAGGACTTTGCAGCCTCTCATTCTGTTCATAAAATGTCTCCTTTATTAAATAAATACAGAATATATATAATTTCTTTTTCAGACTCAGGCTTCAAACAGATATCAGTTATAAATGTTTGGTTATTTATAATTGAAGTTGTGTTTTATAATTGATTTCTAACACAACTGCTGTAACATAGTGATATCTAGCAGAGGTATGAAGGTTAATTAATGAAGAGTTGCAGACTGCAAGGGGATTATTTTTGAGTTATCTTGTAGAATTCCACCTTAAGCTGCAGCTCTCTGAAATGCTGTAGAATGATTTATGTTTATATGAACTGTTGGGTTCTTGTGTGATTTCCTGCACTATTCAATCATAAAAATCCTGCTTTTCACTCAGTTCCTGGTTACTTTCTCTTCCTTCACTGTTCAAACAGTAGTCCTGCCTTGCTTAGTTAATATGTCAGCTCAGAAACTAATTTAAGCAGACTCCCAATCTAAAACCTAAGAGTAAAATAACACCTTCCAAAAGACAATGAACTTCCTTAGAGTTGGGCCCTCTCTGAGCAGGAGCTGTGTAAGACAGAGCTTATCAGGCTGCCAGGCCTCCTAACAGATACGGCTTTTTCCTTTGGATAGATATTTTAAAGTATTGTTCATTCTAAGGAAAACAAACAAGTGTTCTGTCAGTGCTCTAAGCTACCTGAAAATAGGATTTACAGTTCTATATAATTGCATTTTCTTTGTGTTTGCGTAGAAGTCATAGCATAGCTGGAAGATGGTGGCAATTATAATTTATTATGCTGTAATTGTTACCTAAATGTTTTTGAATAAGCAAAAATCACATCTGTTTAGGAATAAGTTGCACAGCAAGAGAATTCCCTTTGAAATGAATGCTGTGTTCTCAAATTCTGTAACTGTACACATAAAACAACATATTTATTTCCCCACTGAGTCCATTACATTCCCAAGTCAAACTGCATCCTCTCTTCCCTTCCCATATTAAACCCTTTGATTTAATGGAGGTTTTAACTACTGGTTCTTTAGGGAATTTTCAGTAGGCTTTGCACAGATTAGGTTATTGGAAAGTATAGTTATTTTCTTGTAAAGTGGCAGTTCTGTGTCAAAATTGATTTTCTCTGGTGCTGCAGTAGTAAAACAGATAAGCTTCTGCTTTGCATCCAAAATACACCAATATTCCTGCCATGATGTTTTCCTTCTGCCTCCCAACCCAGCTCTCTCACAGGCTGGCTTTGAAATGAAAAGGACACGATGTTGTGCTGCACAGAAACCCTTTGGATCAGTCCTTAATGAATCTCCTTCCTTGTTCTAGTGCACATTTACCAGTGATGGCCAATTGTTTAGAAGGAAAAAGTCCACGCTGGGTGTTGCAGAGCCCTCATCTGAGGGGTTGGGCACTTTGGTGGCCCCTTGGAGCAGCTGGAGCTGGGGATGTTCAGCATCTGGCAGGAAGTCAGTCCCACGCAGTGTTTCCCATACTGTGAAGTGCTGTAGGATGTGTAGACAGGAAAAACCCAAGTGAATAAATACCAAATACATCAGCATGTCCTCTGTGTGAGCAGCATGGAGAGGTTCTGTCCCTGGATGTCTCAGCCAGCTTTCATCACCAGGATGGGTCCCTCTCACTTGGTCATTCCTTTGCAGGCTGGGCTCCTGAAAGAGGCAGAGAGCTTGTAAATTAAACTCCAACAAAATGTGTTGGGACACACTGACTGAGTCAGCCTGGAGCTTCAGTAGTCTGATCCAGATTTAGTAGCATTCACTAATAGTAGGGAATACCCTGATTTTCAGAGTTTTTCAAACTTTTTAAAATTTATAATAATTTGATATTTTATATATATGGCAAAATATTTCCCCATAAATTTCAACTCACAAAATCTGGTTTTGTTCCTTCCCAAAGCTGCCTAAAAACTAAACAACTATGTTAAGAATGGGGTAATTTCAGCAGTTATATTTATATTTATAAATATTTTATATTTATATTAATATTATTTATATTTATTTTATAATTTATGTTTAAATTTAGGGTAAGTTTTCAGTCAGTCCCTCATCTGTGCAGGAAGGGTTTGTCCACCTGTGTTGCTCACGCTGTGAATGGCATTGTTGTTGCAGGCTCTCAGGAGATTAATGTATTTACAGACTTGTGTGAGCCATTGCAGCAATCAATGGTAACAGCCTTTGACAGAGACATAAAGGATCTATTAAATTAGACCCGAGTTCCTATTAAATTACTGCGCATAAAAAGCTGGACTCACCTTATCTGCAGCAGAAATGAATGCTGCTATTAAAGCCTTCAAAGGAAGTTTCCAAGAGCAGACAGTCCAGCAAGGCAGTGGGATAATGAGGAGGAAACAGGGATCTGTTGACACCTGCGCTGCCTGTGCTGGGGCAGAGGGAGCAGGAGGTTTCTGCATTGCAGACATGAAGGCATTCCCCTCCCCTTCAATCAGCTCCCCCCATGCACACTTCTCTTTACTAATTAGATTAGAGACAAATAAAATTAAACTATTAAGGCAATTAAGAAATTCTTAACATTTGATCAGTTAGTTGAATGCAAATCTGTCCTCCATCTCTCTGTGAAGGGCTGATTGCGCTGAGTTATGTCCTCGAGCACATGTTGGTTTCTGGTTTAGGAAGGCAGTAATAAAATCATAGAACGTGCAGGGTTGGGAAGGACATTTAAATATCATCCAGTGCAACCCCCTGCCATGGGCAGGGACATCTTCAACTAGCTCAGGTCTGTCAGAGCCCTGTCCAGACTGACCTTCAATGTTTCCAGGGATGGGGCAGCCACCACCTCTCTGGGCAACCTCTGCCAGGGCCTCACCACCTGCACTGAAAAAACTTTATTCCTCAATGTGATAGATGAGTAATGCAATGACTGACTCACAATTAACAGGCAAATATCATGTATATAGGTTAAGAAAAGTTTTATAGGTTTATAGTTATGTTGTACCCCCTTGCATGGTTATCAAGGGACAGCTGGAGTTGGGACATCTGGGAGGGCTGGCTTGTCACTATGGAACATCTGACCTCCAGTCAGGATTTGAAAAAGAGATCTCTCCCACTGGACAGTGAAGAAGGGATTGATGGACAGAACTTTGCGGGGAGTTAAAGGGTTAAAGAGGGAAAACCTCCATTGTGAGAGAGCTGAGCACATGGTGGGGAAAATCTTTTGCTCACGGTGCAGTAACCTTTTTTTCTTTATTCAGTCTTCTGTTGTATTTTTGTTTAGGAAGGTTTAATAAACCTTTAATAAACCTTCCCAAACTATGAAAAGTGAGTAGCTATTTCTCACACTTAACATGCTTCAAATACTCAAATTCAAATAAAATAGCCATATCTGTTTTCTCACTGTGCTGCTTCTCCCCCCCCATGCTATTCACATGTAATTGCTGCTTTTTGGCCACCACAGACTCGCATTTATCCACACCTCACATTCCTCTTATGTCCACAGTCAGACAAGCTATGTCAACTTCATTTCCAGGACTGGTCATGTGTTCAAAACCCTCGTGAATTTGTGATAAATCAAACAAATGCCTGTTGAGTTCACAAAGAACTGTCCCCAAATAGTGCATGAAGGACTTGAATCAATAAGGTTTTATGATTGTATCTCTTTTGGAGGGAAGAGAAGGACAGGAGGTGACAGACAGCTTGGATAGGTTGTACACACAATTTATGATCTCCTTCATTTTATTGATCTCTTGTCAATAAAACATGCATCATAGTGTATCTTATACTTGTTTCAGTCGTAATGTTTTTGTACACATTGTTGTGGCCAAAATCCAGTTAAGGCTCCTCATTCCTGGGCCCTGCCTACAAACCCCTGGTACATCTCAGCTGAATTTCTGAGATCTCACTGTAAAGTTCCCAGAGCTGAGTGGAGTCTCTGGCTCTCTGATGGTACATTCAGTTAACTGGGAAAAAGTTACTGTTTTATTGATTTCAGCAAACCAAACTATCATTAGGAACACAAAACAAACTCAGCACAGCCAGGGTGAGGTTGCAGCACTGCAGTAACTCGTTCTGGGACCCAGATCTTGACAGTACACAATTGTATATCTGTACCCTCTGCTACCAATGCAGAGTGGTGCATATATGTGCAAATCTGTTTTCTGCTTATCAAATCTGCCTTGAAGAGGCAATAATGCTGTTAGTGCTGTTAGTAGTTACTTCATGTTCTAATCGAATGCTGCTACTCATGCTCCTAGAAAAGTTCAAGTGCCCTTAAAAAGTAGAAGCTTTTCTTGATAGGAAATAAAATTGAGCACTTGATATTAATGGTCTTCTAATTAAAGGCAGAGCAAGCTTTCCTCAATATCCTCATCTCAATATGTGACTTGCTGGATGCATAAATGTGGGTTGGCCATTGAAGCTTTAAAGTGCCATTTGAAAGGTAAAACAGAGTTCCCCTCAGCTCTGGCACTTGGGATGAGTTTATCCCATGGACTGCCAGAGTTTTGCTCTTGCAGCTTTCCTAAATGGCAGCACAGGGCCATAGCTGGAGTGACTGCAGCCAGCAGTGCTGCCTGAGGGCCCCTGGGCTGTGGCTCTGCCCAGGTGGCTCCTGCAGCTCTGGCCAGACAGTGTGTGAAGGGCAGGCTGGTGACCTGTGTCACCTTCTGGGCTGCTGGCAAACCCCCCGTGTCTGTGTGCTGCCAGGGCTGTCACAGCGCTGCTCTGCACACATCAACAACTTGTGGAATTTCATTAATTCCTTCATCAATACAAGCCATTAGAAGAAACTATCTTGTTAACTGGTGTCTTGGATACTAATTGGCAGCTTCTTTTAAACATCAGCCTGCTGCTGCTGCCGAGGATAAAGCCCTGTGGTGCTGGGTGTGAGGAGTGCAGGCACCACAGGGAATGAACTAACCTGACACCCCTTGGGCATTTTGGAAAGGGGAGCACAAGGGTGAGGGGACAAGGCAGTTAATATCAGAAGAAAAGGGTTTCTGTAATTGTAGTTTACCTGAATCCACAATATGTGCTGAGTAAACTTCATGTGGGGAAAAAAAGTTTGGGGATAGCTGTATAGATATTTAGATGTAGATATAAACACACACACACTGTGTATGTGCACTTCAAATATTGAAGGCAGAGAGAAAACTAAGTTAGAGCCCAGAAAATAAGGGACAAGAGGAGGAGACAGAAAATGGATTTTTTTGTGGAAATGGGTAAGAAATACACCATGACCTCCCTGTGATGCTGGGACTCCAGGTGATTGAGCGGATGGTGACATCCACGGGGATATTCTTGCCCCTGCCTGGGCCCTCTGTAGGTGGAGGCCTGGTAAAGCTGACAGTGGGACACCCAGCCCCCCTCAGTGACCTGCAGGCCTGTCAGCCCCTGGGTGATGGGTGCTCTACGAGGTCAAACATTTTAGACCCTCATGAATAATCCGGACACGTGATGCACGTCTCCCCACAAAGAACACAGTCACCAGAATTTATTTTGTGTGAAAGTAGAATACAGAAATTGTACATAATGTCAGACATGTTGGAGATGGTGCAGATGGAGTCAAAGCCCACCATGGTTTCTGTCTGCAGGCCATGGAGCTCATGGTGTTTGCAGTCCCTGTACACTCATCTGAAGATAGGACATATCAACACGTGGTTTGTTCATTATTTCTTCCTCCCCCCCTCTTTTTTTCTTTTGCAGTCTAGGTTTTGTACATCAAGAAAAATTACAATTACACAAATAATTCAGAATCATGTCCAAAGAAATTGACAATTTTTCACTATTTAGATTCTTGCTGTTCACCTTTTAAGTTCTGCTGTTGCACAGTTAACATTTGCCATATTTCAACTTGTTCTGTTGATTGCACAGGTACTACCAGACCTCTGTGAAATATTCTTATCACAGGAAAGAGCAACAGTGATAGCATTTCCCATTGAGTGCTGTGGGTGAAAGTTAACCAGTGAACTGGATGAAAGTTATTCACAATTAACAGCATGAAGTAATTTAGTCTAACTCTTTCTTGTACTCATGTGTAAATTAAATATTCTATATGGTCTGATTCTCCTCCTTTGGTCATCCACCTGGCAATCACCTGATTGCATTTCCATAGGAAACCTGCCAGGGTTGGTTGGTGGAGTATCTGGAGAGTTTTGTGTAGGAATTCAACTGAGACCTTCACAATCAAATAATTTTCTGGCCTTGCCCAGAACTCTCAAACAGAAATAGAGAGCAATCTGTAACAGGTCCTCTAATCCACCATGTTTGTTGCTTTTCTACCACTGGACTGAAGCAGATGGTTCTTTTTGAAAGATGTTGGTGCTCATGAATGCCACTCTCTGTGCTTCTGGTCACTTCATTTCTTGTCGGTTCTCTCCTGCAATGTTTGTGTTGGTGGTGAACCTCAGCCTCCTGGGACTCCTTACCCAGAATTTTCCTGCGGGTTATTAATCATCCTGGGCACTTTTTCACTTCCAGGTTCTTTGTAGAGTTGGTTGAGTGGGGTTTGCTGGGCTCTGTTGACTCTTCCTCCACCTCTACACTGGGTAAAGTCTTTGTCCCAGAAGAAGCTCCTGCAGCTCCTGTTTCTGTCGTTGCCATTGCCACGCGCTCGCGGTCATGCTCAAGGCTTGGACCCCCTTCAAGCCTCTCCCTCCCCCCTTTTTTTGAATTACTAGCGGGTGACAAATAGCTCCTGCTTTCCACTCCATTTCGCCAGGCACAGCTTCTTTCCTGTCCTCATGAGGTTTCTGACCTTTCAGTCGATGCCTTTCGCAGCCCCGCGGGGGCCTCGGGGGAGCTGTAATGGACTCACGTTAATTGCCTGTTGAAGGACAGAAGCAGTTCCTAGCGGGATGATTGGTGGTCCCCCTGTGAGTACAGCTGTCCTGGTCAGTGAAAAGATTGATCTGACACACACAAACATTTCGGCTCAGTGCTCAGTGTGTCTCCCAGAGCTCACAATAATCACGGCTCGGGCTGTTTGCTGGGGAGGGGCAGGGGATGATCCATCCCCATCCCCCTGGGGCTGCTGGTAGTTTAGACAGAAGATACCCCACAGACTGCAGGGTAATCCCAAGATTTATAAAGTCAGTCTTATGAGTTGGTATTCTTTCTTTTTTATTGCTCTCCATGGAAGCAAACCTTCCATTCTGGCTTAAGGATGTTTTAATGTGGTTTAAAATGCTAGCGGTGCACTTTTAGAAGTGTACATGCATGCGCTCAGGAAAAGAATCTCCCATGTGTACTGAAGTCCAAACATATCTTTAAAAATTAAGAAAGCAGAGGAATTGCTCTTATGCTTCTTGCCTCTGTTTTGTGCAGCTGGATAAACCATTATGTTCTCATTAGAGCTGAGTATGGGTCAGTTTGCAGAGTTCTGCGCAAATATTATTTTTTTCCCACTTTTGCTTTGTATATATTCAACCTGTGTTGGGCTTCAAGCTCCAAATCTGAAAGTCAGCCAAAGTCAGCAAATGTGCTTTGGTAGCTGAGGTCAAAACGTTGCACTGTTATCAGCCTGTGCATGTTTTCTATCTGAAAATATTCATCAGGTCAAATCCACGTGTTCCTTGGCTCATGTTCAACAAAAGATGTGTTCAACCTATCCCATGTTTCATCATCTGAAGCCAAGGTTTTGCAGAGATCTGGTCACCACACAAATAAGCTTCTCCTGAAGTAAATCCCCAGTAAAGTTTAAAAGGATTGACTTAACTGCTGCTTAAAAAGATTCTATTCTTAGTTGCTTCATCCTCCCAGCTCCATGTTTCACATCAACCTGAAATGAGATGGCCCTGAATTACATCCCTGCATCCAGCCACAGATGACCCTGAGGTGTACAAAATCACATACAGGATCTCATTTTTTTAGACCACACTTTTATTCATTAAGGCTTGAATGGAAACCTCAGGACTAAATATTTTATGTCTCTGCAATGCAGGGTCTCCAAATATCAGGGTCTTACCATGTGCCAGCTGTTGATTAGGTGTTAGAAATACCACACAGAAATAAACTATTTTTCACAATCAGGCTAAAATTTATTTGTAGCAAAACCTAGCAATTATTTACCTCTTGCACTTTACTGTGTGTTCTGCTTCTCTGATGTGTGGCCTGGGCAATGAAGTTAGGAAGCAACACTGAGAAAACAATTCCAGAGTCAGGGTAAGGATGAGGCAGGTTGCCATATTTTGGGGTTCTAGAGACATCCATCCACAGAGCAGAGAAATAGTACTTCTTTAAGAAGCTGCTGCATTGCAGGTGTCAATCAAAATTGTGTATTTCTGTTCAGAACATTCTGCTCCAGCAATACATTATTTACAAGTGGAGGAAGCTTAGAGAACACCCACCCCTGGCAATCACTGGGTGCTCTGAGTGTACTGAAGAAAAGCTTGCTGAGAGTGCCTGGCCTTGGTGCCAGAGCCACCCTTTTTAGCTGATATTTTAGTCCTGCATTTTATATTTAATAAAGGTATGCATGTGATCTCAGGCTAGGTTCGGAGTTTCAGATGGAAATGTTAGGGCTTTTTAAGCTAGCCTACAAGCCACTTAAGTATTTTTAGGCTGAAGAAGAGTTTATCCTTTTCTAGTTCAGCCCCAAACACTTCGCAGCAAGAATAAGTAAAATGAATGCTTGAAACAACAGAGGAAATAAGATGGGAAGAAGCATCTCTGTTTGCAAGCTGTGGAGCAGTGTCCAGCAAGAAAAGATGGAGTGGTTGGAAAGCAGCCAAGAATCTAAACAAAAGCATCTTCAGAGGTCCAGAATAGCTCCAGTGTCGTTGGATTTTAGACAGATTCCACTGTGGGAATGAAGCCTCCTTGTCTCTTCTGTTTGACATTGTAGATGGTTTTAAACAAAAGGATTAAACAAAAATTTAAGCCCTGTTGCCACTTCCACTCGAGTGCTGTCAGTGGCTGAGGGAGCTGTTATAGTCAGACCATGGCATCAGAGATGTCTGAAGTGTAGAAAACTCAGAGACATTCAGCATGCTGAAACAGGTAAATAATACCAAAATATGACATGAAATATGTGACTAGATGAGAAATTGGATGTCTGAGAGAGTTGAGTTTCTGTTACCTTAAAAAAAATTATGTTCATAGCCTTTATAGGAACTTGAAAAATAATATTTCAAATAGAAGGAAAGATTTTGTCTGTGCTCTGAATGTAATGGGGAAAATGGCATTTCAGCCAGCTCTTTGAACTACTCAGTATTGTACAGCAATGATGGAAAATACTGTGACACCTTTAACACCCAGAAAACACGTGAGACAAGGTGTACAGGAGCTGTAAAATGGAATCTAGATGTGAGGGTACCAGTATATTGCAGTGAAAGCTGAACACCAGCCAGGAATGTGCTCAGCCTTTGGAGCAGACTGCTCTCTTAGTGAAACAAGTGGAATGAAAAGCCTCTTTTTTGAGGATGAGTTCCTGGTGCCACTGCCCTGCACAGGCCTTTCATTGCTGGCAGCAGTGTGGAGCTCTTGCTTGGGGAGAAGGTACTTCCCAAAAAGTGATTTCTTGGTGGCAAAGTCCCTCTGGTGACCTGGGGCAGTGAGGCAGATGCACAGGAAAAGTCCATCCCCTCTGAGGTCCAGCTATTGAGCTGACTTCTCACTTTACCCTGTGCTGTTGCCAGAGCTTCTTCCCTTCCCTCTTTCCCTTTTTTTCTGTCCATAATAGGTTTTATTCCAGAAGCTTCTCTTCCTTGAGTCTCTCGGTCCATTAACAAGCCAGCAATGTAAAAATCATTTAAAAATTTTTGAGCAACTCCAAAGGCTTGTAGATCTTGACTATTTGGCTTTAAGAAATATTTTATATGTCTACATTCAGTAGATTTCCAACACTGTAAAATCCTGCAGTCTGTTTTCTTTCAGGGGAATTCTTGCTTTCTGGGAGAGATCTTATCAGTGCCTTTAGTTTTGTCAGGAACTGTATGCCTGAGGTATAAATATAGAAACCAAACATGGCAGGCATCATAACATTTAGGGGATCATTTTTAACTTGGTGTAGGAGAATTAATTTGGCTTCAAGCCTCATGGTTCTCAGTTTAATGAGAATTTTAAAGGTGTTCCTTTGCTGCAAATGGACACTTTTAATAAACAAGTGATTTTGTGTTAAAAATAAACGAATCTTGGAGTATAGGAAACATGTGAGGGATCTGTACCAAAGTAAGACCCTCACAGGAGGGATGGTACCTGGCAGCTGGGATAAAACAAAGATTCATTTCATTGGATTAGGCTGACACATGGGGAACTCACAGGGACTTGAACCAGGGTTTGCTCAGCTCTCTGGAAAGACTCACAAAGGCTGGCGTGGGCCCTGGATCAGATTCCAAAGCCTGGGATTACAGGGTGACCTCAGAAGGCAGCAACGATTAGGAGAGTGGTTGTTAATTCATCCCTGGCTGGTGGCTGTGGTTGCACAGCTTGGTGTGGGTTTGACCATGAGTTTGAGCTGGGTTTCCCCAGCCACATCTTGTTTGGTGACCGGCAATATGACACATTCCTCTGCCTGTTTCAGTTCTTGTGATCAGGATTTGGCCCACTGGGTTTGGAAATAGGTGTGTAATTAATATTGCCAGGGAATTTGGAGGGGTGAACATAGGAGGTAAGTAGCTATGGGAAGAAAATGTCTGTCATCAGTCAGGGATTCTCTACTTAGCTGCTTTTAATGACACCAGGTTTTCTTCATTCCTGAAATTCCTGCCCTGAAAGTCCAATTCTGCAGCTGGTGCAGCAGCAGGGGGAATTGGCTGGCACTGCTAGGACCAAGAACTGTAGGGTGTGGGGCATGGATGTTTTTCACTGGAAAGCAAACATGTTTAATTTTGCATATTACCTACACTGAGAAAAAGAAATGACAGAAAATCTGGTTTTATGATTGTAAAAAATGGACTCATATTTTGCTTGTTTAGTGGAAAAAGCCCAGAAGTCCTGACCGAGCCATTCTCTGGAGGCTGGCTGCAGATCAGTATCAAAATTTAGCAGCTTGCATCCCTTTCCAGTTCTTTTTTTAACACATGAATGTGATTTTGCTCCTCGGCCAGCTGCAGCTCCAAGCACTGAAATTAAACTTAACATGTTTTACAAAATGAATGGAAGGCCAGACAAGAGCATCTTGTTTCCAAGGATCACATAGCCCCTTTTCGGGATTACAGAAACTCTCGTTCTATTAGAATTTGGCAACACAGCTTGAACTGCACAAACACGATGTCTCGTTTGTTTGCCAACTGGTGGGAGACGTTCAGGGCCGCTTCTCCACTGGCAGCTGGCTCGGGGAGGTGGTGGAGTCCCCGCCAGGCCGCCACCGGCGTGTGGGGCATGCCAGGCCTGCAGCCCTGCCTGGCCCTGCTAGGTCCCCACAGTCCCGCCGGGCCCTGCAGCCCCGCCAGGCCCCACAGGCCCACCATGCCCTGCCAGGCCCTACAGCCCCACCAGGCCCTGCAGCCCCACCATGCCCTGCCAGGCCCTACAGCCCCACCAGGCCCCGCAGCCCCACCATGCCCTGCCAGGCCCTACAGCCCCACCAGGCCCTGCAGCCCCACCATGCCCTGCCAGGCCCTACAGCCCCACCAGGCCCCACCAGGCCCCTACAGCCCCACCAGGCCCTGCCAGGCCCTACAGCCCCACCAGGCCCTGCAGCCCCACCATGCCCTGCCAGGCCCTACAGCCCCACCAGGCCCTGCAGCCCCACCATGCCCTGCCAGGCCCTACAGCCCCACCAGGCCCCACCAGGCCCTGCAGCCCCACCATGCCCTGCCAGCCCCTACAGCCCCACCAGGCCCCACCAGGCCCTGCAGCCCCACCATGCCCTGCCAGCCCCTACAGCCCCACCAGGCCCCACCAGGCTCCACAGCCCTGCCATGCTCTGCCAGGCCCTACAGCCCCACCATGCCCTGCCAGGCCCTACAGCCCCACCAGGCCCTGCAGCCCTGCCAGCCCCTACAGCCCCACCAGGCTCCACAGCCCCACCAGGCTCCACAGCCCTGCCATGCCCTTCCAGGCCCTGCAGCCTCTTCAGGCCTTACAGCCCCACCAGGCCTCAGCAGGTCCCACAGCCCTGCCATGCTGTGCCAGGCCCTGCAGCCCCACCAGGTCCCATCGCGCCACCAGGCCCTGCCAGGCCCCACAGCTCCACCAAGCCCTGCAGCCCTGCTAGGCCCCACCAGGCAACCCCAGAATAGGCTCACATGCAGGCCTGGGCAAGAGACGGTGGGAATTCAAGCCAGCTGAGCCAAGGAAGGCTGCATTTCTCTTGTCTGGTAACAAACTCCCTGCAGGAAATAGCATGGCTGCCCATGCGTCGCTGGCTCTCTGCAGATGCCACGCTAACGAACCCCTCAGCTCGTTACTGTGCTGTTGGCAGCTCTGTGAAGGCCTTAGGAGGACATATTTCAGCCTTTGTGAACTGTTCTGGATATTTGTCACCCATGACCTGTAACGTAGTGTCCTTTCAACTATCTAAGCAGGTGAGTCTCAGACATGCTTAAAGATGTTGAACATCACCTTGAAAGATGTTGCTGACTCCATGTAAAAATACACACTTCTATAGCCACCCTGGGAGGTTCTTTCTGGAAATATTGCCATGAAACACCTGTATGGTTGTTTTAGGAATGTCATTGATGCAAATGTATTTTCAAATCATCTGATGGCTTCATTTGCAGCCTTTGCCTGGAGCTAAGACTCAGATGTGCTGTTCTTTCCCAGTAATAACTGGATGATGGTGTTGACTGGGTAACATTTTGTCCAGAAATGGAGGATGATTTACACCTTGCACCACCAGTATATTCTCTGCAGTCATGATGGAAGTTCATAGCTGCAATATTGGCTTTTTTGTAAATGCTTTCAAAGTACTTGTTAATTTTCAGATTAAACTTGTCCGATGGCTGGTGAGCAAGGGTTTGAAAGTAGCGAGTTCAAAGGTTGGTAACAAATAGCTGGATGAAAAATGTCTCACTTTCTATTAGAGAGTGGCTGTTACTCACTTGTTATTGAGACTACTTACAGTGTGTGCAAGAGGCTGTATAAACTGTTGAAAACATGAGGATGTCTGCCCATTTTTCATTCCTTGGTTTAAGAGATTCATGAAAAAGGCAGAGTGTATATATAGTTTCTCAGCATCAGTCTGAAATTACAGAGTTCTTCATCTGTCTTGAACAAGGAAACTGCCAAGGACTCATCAGCGCTGCCTGTCCCTATTTCAGACCATAAATGCCAAGTTTATACACTAAATACTTGAGATATTTTCCTAATGGCTGTCTTCAGACTCCATGAATACTTCTAACCTTTAATAGGGTAGAAATAGATTGGACAAAAATAGGTGTAGTTACTGTGTGGCTGCTCTGGGTAAATTGCATTGAAACCTAATTGAAATGTTGATTATGTGGGTCACTTAAAGCTATTTTGTAGAATTACATTCAGTCAGATATTGATGCCTTAACTGGAGTGACATCTTTCTCTCCTTTCTGATCTGCTTCTTGTCCTTCTGTGCTTCCCTAAAAATATTAGTTTTTTATTTCTGGGTTCCTTTTTAAGCTGTCAGGCTGAGGGCCATGTTCTGGTGTCTAACACCGTACCCTGAGAGCTGCAGTAATGGAGGTGCAGCTGTTTTGCCCCACACCCACCTCAAAAACACCATGAGTTGCTCAGAACCGAAATGATCAGCTGAAAGAACACACTTTCCCTCCATCTGCAAAGCACCCAGGACAGCTATTGCTTCCCCACAGTAAATCCCAGCCCCATCATCTCTCAGTGGGAAGGGCTCACTGGAAGGTTCCAGCCTGAGTTGCATTTTAATAGCAGATGGTTTCCCAATTACCATTCTGTTTGCATCCTCCCCGCTCTGCCTGGTGACGTTGCCCTTTTGTGGACAATGGGGTCACAGCTTGTCAGTGCTCTCGGGCTTCACCAGGGCTGTTGGGCTGAGGGGGTTTTGTGTTGTTTTGTTTTCCTTGTCATGCAGGAAGGCCGTGATATTTCTGTATCTGGCAGCGTGTCTGCGTGAGACAAGGCAGAGTGAGCGGGGTTGATGTGTGAGTGACAGATCCCTGGGTGACGCCGCTGGGAAGCTCTTGATCTGACTGGTTTGAAGTTGAAAGCTCACTAGGTCACACTGAAAATGGTTGCCACTGGGCATTTCTTTCATCCTTGTTTATTTATTTTCTCTTCCCTTTCCTGAAGTTTTTCTACTCAGAAAGGGGCTTTGCTGTTGTTCCTCATGTTCCTTGTGGTTGGTAGGCTGAATTCTAACCTTTCACTACTCCTAATTCCTACTTGTTGGTGTTCTGTTTGGTGGGCAGGGGAGGGAAAGGGGAGCCTTCTGCCTTTGAGCTTGGCACCTGTGCCAGGCACTAAGCAGGTACAAAATGACCATTTTAAGCAAGCACCAGGTGTTTTTAAAGACATGGTCTGTTTATTATTTAGCAACCTGCTGTTCAAAGGTTCTGGCATTTGTCAGCCAGATCAAAACAGAGGAGCCAGGTGGTGATTCTGTGACATTTTTCTCTCCGTACCTGCAGCATGTCCTTAACTAAACAGGCATAAAGAACAAGGCATAAATTAACCTGAAAAGACAAGGTGGCATTAGAAGAACCTCTTGTCAATGCTCTGTTGGCAAAGCTAAAATAGCCACTCTGACAAGAGCCAGGAGGGGATTTCCTCCCCTGTGGATGTTGCCAACAATTTGTCACCTAGCACGGAGGTTGTTGCTGTGGTAGTGCTCAGAGTCAAATGCCAGAACCCCATGTTGTGCATTGTGCAAAAGGGTCAGAAAGTCACCTGGCACAGAGGGACATCAGGGAGCTGAAACTCTTGCAGGGGGCTCTCAGGCAGGACAGTGAAAATCCAGGCACTGGCAGTGTATTCAGGGGCTCACAGCAATTTAGGAAGGTTGTTAATGGTGCCCTGCAGGTGTTGCATGGTCCTTCTGCCTCCATATGGCCCTGGGTGCCCAGTGCACTTGGGGCTACCCATTCATTAGGACTGCCATAATAGCACTTCAGTTCTGCTGAAGTTCTGAGCTTTATCTGACAGCTTCTCTCCAGGGATTAAAAAGGCCCAAATTCAGCTTTAGGCTACCTGATCTAATGAGTCACTAATTACTGCCAATTTCTCATTCTTACACTGAAATACATGAGAGCTGAGTACGAACAAATAACCTCAAACTGGTACCAGCAGGCCTCTGGCATTTAGAAGGAAAAGTTGTGCTGAGGGCTTGGTTCAATCACTGATCTGTCAGATTGCTCAAGGCAGAGAAAATAGGTCTCACTTTTAACTCACAGATTGTACCTGGCAGTAACTGGTTGTGCAGGTGACTGAAGTGCAACTGTGAGACCTTTGCTCACTCCAGAAGGAAACACTGAGCCTTGCAGGTTTGTGCTCTCCATCCTACATGGAGATGAGGAATTGTGACATCTGAAACATTTCCTACATACTGTACATCATCATTGCCCAGATGTGGTATTCGATTGTGGTTCTGCTTCTCAACCTTGAAAAATCACAATTTTGGGCACAATCTGACAGGCCATCAAGGCACAGCTGGTGTCACCAGCCAAATATTGTGTGGGAAGCAGAACTGGGAGAGGAGACACGTGAAGATGCAGAAGTAGCAGGTTCAGGGTGCTGTTGCCTTTCTCTGCTGTGAAAACTTTTGAAATTTAGCTACAAATGTCCTTGCATGCTTTCATACATCAGCAGAGCAGGTGGAACAGGGGTAACCCAGAGAGGAAGCCATCAGCCCCAGCCCTTCTCTAATTCATGATCGGCTCTGAAGCAGAGGGGGCTCATTCCAGTGGGGTGTAGTCCTTGCTGATCTGGGGAAGTAATTAACCCTGCCCTTTCAGGTTTGAAGTATCCATCAAAGCAGTTCATTAAAATGTCTCTCTGAACTGAAAGGAATTGAAATGAATTCTCAGTGCAGATAAATCTGCAATATTATTCAGGGTCATTTTTTGGAGGTGAAGATTTGGCCCACTGGGTTTGGGTGTGGGTGGTTGATTTAACTCCATGGACAATTTCAATATTTCTGGAGTAAATCCTTTCCTAAGCTGGCCATAACACACTGATGAGAGGGTAAGACAGCAACAAGAAACAGTTGTCAGGAATATCACAAATTTGTATTTCATGGAACTAGGCACTGTGATGATTCGCTGCAGTTAATGAAAAACATTTCTGTTCAGTATATCCACCTGTCCCCCTTTGTTAAAAAAATAAAGTCAATCCAAAATGGGATCATTATCTTTAGTGGATGCACTTCACATCACTGAAAACAATTTCAGCTTAGTTAAATAACATGCAGCCTGGAGATTAAAGCTGTCTCCTGTTCAGCTGCAGAGACAAGCAGAGTCGTTTGTACAGAGATCACTTAGAGCTCGATATTCCTTTCAGTAGTAACTTGATGTATCCTATTTTTTTTCCTGTCTGTTATTACATGCTACTAGGTTTTATTTATTTAAATCTCAGCCTCTTTTTTTTGCTGACACAGCAAGGCATAACCAGAGATGTTTAGTAAAACTTAGATGAGCCCCTAAGTGGGCCACTTGTTCTATAAATCTTTAAATATTTCATGTTACTCCTTTAGAAATTGCTGCTGCCAGACTAACCCAATCTGCTTTGAAATGACTAGGGCATAAAATAACAGCTCTTTTAAAATTCTCCAGTGATACAGTTATTTGGTATATTTTTAGGAAGTACCAGACCTTGTGGCCTCTAATGAAAGATCAGCTTTAAACTTGAAGAAGTTTTGCTCCAGAAGGAGCCATTCTTTCCAGCCCCTGGACGCTGCTAGGATCATGTTGCTCTCCCAGGACATGGCCAGGGGAGCCTTCTGGGCCCTTTGAAGTCAGTGGCAAAACTCCCACTGAATTATAATGGGACCGGGTTTTAACCTGAAGAAATAGAGTCTTTGTTGTCTTTTATCACCAAATACAGATATTCTCCCTGAATTAGCCTGGACTGCCAGTCCTGGAAGAGATTGTTGGCTGTGCCAAGCAGCACGATCTCTGGAAGCAGGAAAAGGGGGTTATGTCTTGTGAGAGACCAGAACTTCAGGAAGACAAATTGGATTAGGCTGTTTCCACACAAACTGGGGAGAGCATCATGTGTGGGCTGTTAATGGAAATGCTGCTGCCTGTACACATCCTCCCCTCATGATAAATGTGACACAGCCTTGTGCAAATGCAAGTGTTATTACATTAATAGGAACTGTTCCAGCACAATTAAAGCTGTGTTCATTAAGGAAGCCAAGCAGGAATGGTGCTGACCAAGCACTGAGTTCCTGGGAAGATGAGGATGCCTCTTCCTTTCCCTGCTGTGTCCCACACCTGTGGAATGGGGCAGTGGCTCTGTGGCTGCTCAGCCCCTTCATTTAAAGGTGTGAACACCAGAGACATGGGACTGAACCTGCAGGGTGAAGGACAGGGAATGATGTTTGATAATCCTGTGGAAGCAAAGCCAAAGTGATCACACTCTCTGGCTGTGTTCTAGTTTCCACAAGGGCTCTGAAGCATATAGACATATTTCAGCCAAATTTCCTAGTAAATAAGGACTCGTTGGATATTAAAATTATCAGTAATCAGGCCTTTATGCAAAGAATCTTACTGATGCCATAATTTAGGGGACAGTGATACACTGGCATCTTTTTAGACATGTCAAATTCAGGAGCCATAGCAGAAGAGAGGGACTGCACCCTGGTAACTTCTTAGAGCTTCATCTGGATCTCACAACTCCATCAGCTTCTCCACACAAATCCGTAGCACTTTTTGGAAAATGTCTTTGAATAAGACTAAACACAAGCACAGCCAGCCACCTGTGCCATTTTTTCCAGGACAAGCAGCAGAGAGAAGAGCTGAATGAGTGAGTTTCTGGATTGTCTCTTGATGTCACAAAGTGTTTGGCACCAGTGGATTCAAAGATATTCCTGTTCCTGCCCTTCCCAGCCCAGTTGTACCTTCTGTATTGATCACAGCACACAAACATGTTTATGGAGCTGCACTGGAGTTCCATAAGTTCAGAGTTGCTGTTTTATCAAAAACTGAAGTTTTATCAGTTTATTCTTGTGGTTTGATTTTTAATTTTTTTTCCTTCCTAAGGTGGGTCACTGTGCCATCAGATTTGTTACAGTGACACACTCGTTCCATGGAGGTGAGCCTTGGAGATTAAATCACCAGGCCTCAGGAAGGCAGTGGTTTGATAAACTTAGAGCTAAAATCATCAAGCTACAGACCCAAATCATCAAGCTACAGACCCAAGGAGGTTGGAAGCAGCAGGGGAACAAAGGAAGGCACTGAACCAGTTTTCACAAATTTACTGCAAATTGGTTTACCTTGGTTTTTACAAATGGGTGTGAGTGAATGCAAAGAACCCAAAAGGTCACTAATAATGGACTCACCAGCAATGTGCTCATCAGCACAGGATGGACACACCTCCAGTCTTCTTCTTTAGGCCCCAGCAAAGCTGTGTAATCTTTTCATCTTTTTTCTCCTACTCTGAAAGCCAAAATTACTTCTATTCTTCTGTTGCTCTCTGTTTCTATTAAAAAAAAAAAAACAAAAAACAAAAAAAAAACAAAAACACTTTAAAGCCTTATTGCAGATGTAATTCCAGCAACTGTGATGTTGGGAAGCTGGGGTTTCTGCTGGGGCAGAACAGCAATGACTCCCAAAGTAAAGCAGCTCCTTCATGTTTCTGAAGCCAGCCTGCTTACAGAGGGGCAGCAGCACATTCCTGTTACCAGATCCTGGGGATTTGATAAATTACATTGCTTTATGCTGGTATTGGTGACAAGCTTAAAAGGGAATGTTGATGATTGGTTTTAAATTAAGGGAATGGTGTTTGCTCCCCTGTGAAGGCTGAGGTCAGTCAGCTTGGGCACTGTAGGCAGTTCTGTCTCTGGATTGTATTCACCTGCTTCCCAGGACAGGGCCTGCAATTTGGGCAGCAGGGGCATCTAACCATGGGTTGTGGTGGCAGCACAGGATGGCAAGGACAGAATGATAAAACTGCTTTTAGTTTCAGAAAAACAGTTGTGATGGATGACTGTGTGGGCTCCTTGAGTATGTCCTGGGCCTTTACCTCTGGAATTGCCTTGAAAACAAAAAGAAATACACCGTGGGCCTCAGCAGGGATGTGTAAGTGTGAAACTGGAGGGCAGCTTGGAGTAGTAGGTACTGACAGCTACAGCTGAACACTTCACTGAGCATATGCAGTAAACAGGAGAGAAAACTGGAGAAGTTACACACTGCTGTTAATTACTTCCTCTGCATGTACCTCTCCATGCCTCTCTGAGCTGCCAGACTACGATCAACATGAGCTCTCTGTGAGAGTACAGGCATCATCCTCACCCATCCTCATCCATCCTCCTCCATCCCCACCCATCCTCCTCCATCCTCCTCCATCCCCACCCATCCCTACCCATCCTCCTCCATCCCTACCCATCCTCCTCTATCCTCCTCCATCCTCCTCCATCCCCACCCATCCTCCTCCATCCCCACCCATCCCTACCCATCCTCCTCCATCCTCACCCATCCTCGTCCATCCCTTCCCTGTTCCCCTCGTTTCCTCACATGCACTCCAGTCTGTTTTACTGCTCCCCTGGTGTCCCTTTATTTTGCACTGAGTGGTACAATATGATCCATTCTGGAAGCACTTCTTGCAAACAGTAAAATACATTTTCCCTGAAGCCAACATCTTGCTTCACGTTTGCACCGTTAAATACCGAGCAGAGCAGAGGAAAGTTCCAGGCAAACCAATTGGCTGGAGCTGCTGTCTGCATCTTCCTTTGTTTTTCTTTGGCTGTTTCTGTTAAAATTTAAGGTGCTACACAAGAATCCAGGGCTCAAATGACTGTTAACTTTGTTTGATCATATATCTAATTTACTTTAACATGGGATCCTGGCATGCGTTTCTTTAAGAGACTGAATCAATTTTATGCTAAGTGATTTCTCGGAGTAGATTTCTTTTTTTTTTATTGTCCCCTCTGCCTAAAGTAAATTAGAGTGATAGCTGGAGCAACCAGGGAATGAAAAGGAGTCAAGTCCTCAAGTCACATTAGCAGGCTTGTTGAGGCCTTTAAACAATCATCACCATCAAAGTACTCCATAATAACTGTAAAAAAGCTAATCACAGGTGGCAGTGGGCGTGAAATGTGTGGCTCTGTGCTCAATCCTTGGGATAATGGGGGTATTCATGGGATTTCTAGAAGGACTCCTTTGTGCAGCGAGTCATGTGCCTGCTGAGCTGAAAGGACTATTTTGCTCAATTTGTCTAAAAGCGCTGGCTTATGAGATAACTGCAGGGGTTTCACTGCTCAGGTTGTTTTAACCCTTCCCACACAGACAGATTTTGGTTTAATTCCAAGATCTCGTCTATGCTGGGAAATGTCTCCAATCTGGGGGCGTGGAGCACGTTGCTGGTCAAGAACCAAGAGTGGATAAAGACCACCAGCCTTGCTGGGCAGGACCTGGGGCTCTGGCTCTGCCTCTCCATGGATGCTCAGCTTGAGACACTCCTTTTTCCTCCTTGGCAGCACTGGGAACTCTGAGCCCTGGGAATCACCCTGAAGTTGAGGTTCTCAGCCACTACTGAATTTAATTCTCAAAGCCAGGAGTATTTAAGGCTTTCAATTTAAAATTTGGGGTAGAGTCTCAAGGCACACCAAGCTTTTCCTATTATCTCTTTCATTGCAAAAAAAAAAAAAAACTCCTAACAACCTCTTGGCGATTTCTAAAGAACCATCCCAAACCATGGAAATGTTTTTTATTGTGTGAAGCCTGCACAATCTAGAAATATTGTCCTTCCTCACTAGAACTAGTTAAAAGAATGCCTGAAACCAGAAATCTGTTACCTAAGAGACTCTCAAAAGAGGAAAATATTTTTTACATTAGAAATCCTTCACTTTGAAATGGAAATAAATATTAATTATCTAAATGCACCAAATAGTTAACTACCATAACACATTTATTTAAATTTCAGTCAGTATCTGGAGGTGAAGCAGAGACCAGTGCTGTTTTCTACCAAAAAACATAAAGCTAATGGTTGGTTGTTAATTAATGTTGCTATTAAGATACACTGTGAAGGCTTTAAGTGATGTTTCATGTCCCTTTATGTAGTCTCAGAACTCAGGAGAAAAAGAGAAATTGGAAGTTTAATAACTCTTGTTATTTCGTGTGGTCTTGATGATATTAAAATGGGCTCTAGTCAAGAGTCTAGTTTCAGGTAAGGCTAAACCATGTCAAAAATCTGTAAAGAAACCATTCCCAGCTGGTTTCCAGGTTTCATCACCACAATGGTGATCCAGGTTACTAAATCTGGTAGTTATGTCAGTAGCAGTTTTTGAATGCCAGGGTACTGCATTGGCAGGGGAAGAAGGTTCTCTTTAAGGTGGGGATGATGATATGGGCTGAGGCAGTGCAAGTGTCACAGGAGTTTGAGTTCTCATCTGATACAAGAAGTACCTCCTGGATGATAAATCAGAACTTACAGGAGGAGCTCGTGTCCTCTCCTTACCTGGCCATTGCTTTGCTGTTGACTCTTCTCATGGGAAGAATTCCTTTTACCCTTTCTCTCTCCCTTCCCCTTTTCCTTTCCCTTCACCCCATGTCACCCTGTGCTTCTGGCAGCAGGGCACAGCTCCTGCTCTGTGCTTGCAGGGAACCCAACACAGTGAGGTCACAGCCACAGCCTGCAAAGATCCTTTAAAGCAATAAATGAGATTCCTGCCCTGAGCTGTCACAGCAGTGACACAGGAGAGACTCTAAATCACCACAGCTGTGAGGGTGTTCACAGGGGTTCTTGGATGAGGGAAGAGATGAGGATCTGACTCCATGTTTCAGAAGGCTTGATTTATTATTTTATGATATATATTATATTAAAACTGTACTAAAAGAATAGAAGAAAGGATTTCATCAGAAGGCTGGCTAAGAATAGAATAGGAAGGAATGATAACAAAGGCTTGTGGCTCAGCTCTCTGTCTGAGCCAGCTGACTGTCATTGGCCATTAATTAGAAACAACCACATGAGACCAATCCCAGATCCACCTGTTGCATCCCACAGCAGCAGATAACCATTGTTTACATTTTGTTCCTGAGGCCTCTCAGCTTCTCAGGAGGAAAAATCCTAAGGAAAGGATTTTCCAGAAAAGATGTCTGCGACACACAACATTCTTGATTCCAGTTGCCCTCTAATTCTTAAGGTAAGGGCCAGAGCCACTTCACCACAAAGAAGTTCATGGTGTTGACACCAAGTTGTGCTGAAGCAGGGTGTGTCTGGAGGATGTAAAAGCAGGTAAAGAACTGGAATGAGCTGTTTCTGCCTATCCCTCTGTCTCTTATATACACACACACACAAATCATTTAAATGTGCTTTCTGACACTCTGAGTCAGCCACAGCTCTGGGGTTCTTCTACTCACCTTAATTTTTATCTCTCTGTCTCCCTCTACCATTAACATAACCACTATTGAAAGAGAGATCCAGATCCTTAATCTCTGACATAGATAACAGGAGAGTTTTCTGTCCATTCCACGTCACTCTAGCCCAAATAGTCACAGTGTCTGGAATGAAAAAATTCCAGCTGTGATCTTGAACCTGCAGAGCAGCACAGTTGCTTTGCTATATTGCATTACAAGGAGTAAATTGTGGAGTGTCTCAATGTGTATAACCTGAGGGGTTTTTCTGGGACTGCTATGGACGTCCCTAGTCTTGCTAACATTAAGCTGAGCCGTTCTTTGGTAGTGATCAGTTTTAGGATTTGAGTCCTCCCTGTGCTGATTTGGAGTGGAACGCTGGTTCAAAACACCTGGCATTGTTACATACTGTTTGCCTGGTGCTGGAGGCAAAGAGCACAGGTGAAATCCTCCTTTGCTGATACCATGGCAAAGCTTTCATGGATTTCTGCAAAGCCCAGAGTTCCCCACCAGTGAACTCACCAGCTGGAAAGTTATCTCAAAGTCAGGGACATTTCAAAACAAGTTCTCACCACATTTGTGCCCTAGAGGATGGTGTCGGTGTCTGTTTTGGACACCCATAAAGCTCCTTTGTAGGTGAAATCCTTTTCCTTTCTTCCACTGCTTGTGCAGTTTGATCCTGCACCTTGCAGCCATTGCCTATTGAAGGTACACATGCTGCTCCATTCACCACCGCAGCCTTTGAAGAGTTAAGCTCTGCAGTCACTCAGAAGGTGGACTTCTGCTTTTCCTCAAGTCTCTATTCATCTCCAGGAACTGAATTTTTCATGCAGTAATTAAAATTTGTAGGTCAAACCTCCCATGGCACCGTTTTCTGCTAATATGGGAGAGCAACGGTCGGATTCGCTTACGCTGCTCTTCGCCACACTGAGATTTAAAGGATGAAGGGTGACATTTTCCCCCATTTTGTAAATTAATGCCATTGATCTGCCTAACAAGAACAAAGTTAGGCTTCAAAATACCAAATGATAAAGAGATTAAGACTTTAAATGGCTTTCCAAAGACAACCTCTATTGTAAGATTCCAAGCAGAGTATTGAACTTTCAATTAGAATTTCTAATGGACTATTGACTTAAATGGATAAAATGTTGCAAGTGATAGCTTTCAAGATGACAAAAATTGCTTAGTACATTCTGGAATATTACTTTATGAGGCAAATACTGTTCTGGAGGCTGAGTAGTAATAACCCAGGCCCCAGGCAATATTGTTCTGTGTCTCTGTGCGGCAGTTTTTCAAAATTGAACTAATGCATTTTGAAACATTTTTCTCTTTTCATGTTTTGTAAATCTTTGGGAGTGTGAGGTACTTTAACTTTCATGAAAGAATCTTAAATCTCTGGTGATGTAGTTATGATTGCACTCTTTATGAAACACAATCCATCTACTCCAATGCTGTATTTTCACACGTTCTTCCATCTGGGGCACAAACAGTGTGCCCACCTCGTGTGGCTGCTCCTGTGCCTCACAACGTGCCTGTTCTGCAGTGCCTGTGCTGCAAATAACAGCTGAAACTCTCCCAAATCATCCTGGCACTTTGCACTGAACTGACTTGAAGGCTTGTTATGAAACACTAGCTCTAGTACATTTTTCAAAGGGTATTTTTCAGAGACTAGCCAGCCCTTTCCAGGATAAAGGGTTAATATTATGCTTATGTTACAGTGCATTAAAAACTCTAATTAAAACAGCATTACATTCCCATCTGCCAATCTCCAGTAATCTTCTTTAATTGCAGTAATTAAACTATATTTACATGTTCAGAATACTTGTAATTTAGCAAATTGCACTCTCTGCTCTACATTTAATCAAACAACCAGTTCCAGTATATTTAGTGTGGAAAGAAGTAATTTCAATGTTTTGATTACTATAGCAGATTTGACAGAGTAAGTGCCCCTCTAGTAGAGACTTTGAAAGGGAAGGCAAACATGAAATATAGTCCTGTTCTGATTGTCATGTGAATGCCTAATTACATGTTAGAGGATTAACTATTAAAGGGTGCACACTGTTTCGCTTGATTTTTTAGGCACAGCTGACATAACAGATAATAAAGGTTGCCTATTTGAAGCTGTTTGGTGGAATATGTAAGCTTTTTATTATTATTATTATTAGAAGCCTTAAAACTGAGTATTAAATCCTGTGAGTTAGTAAGGTCATAATGCCCCACATCTTTACTTTAAAGATGTAGGTGAATTGAGGATTATGTTCCCACTGCTCTGTTGGCAGCTGGTTTCCCAGCTCCTTCCCTTCCCCAACCTCTTTTTGGGTGAGGCAGGGTTGTTATTCTTGCAATGGCAGTTCCCAGGTAGCTCTGTTCTGGTTTTTGGTTTGCAGTGGCCCAGGATGGGCAGGTTTTTGTGCAGTGATTCCTGTGCCCTGGCAATCAGTGGCACCGAGGTGTCCTTAGCTGGTGCCAGCCTGAGCTCAGACACCGAGGCTGCGTGCAGGTGGGTGGGGAGCTGAGAACTTCTGCACAAAGGGAGCTTCTCTTGTACTGCACATCTCCTCTGTGATCTGGCTCTGGAGCTAACTTGAAAAGGGGATTCCAGTACCAGCCACCTGGTCTTCCCCAGATAAATAGTACAAAGCAGAAAAGATTCCTTCTGATCTGCCAGCAGCACACACGCTGCATTCAGGGCCAGCCCTGCTGGCAGTGCTGGGGGGGGGAGCTCTGCATCTGCCTGGGCCACCCACATCCACACCCCCCTGCCAGATCTCCCCATCCCCAGCCCTGTCCATGGACCCCTGAGTCAGTCCCCAGATACCTCTGGAACCCTTTATTGCAGGCTCTGGTGGCAACTTCTGGGCATTTACAGAGGTGAGGTGTCCTGCCATGAACGTTGGTGGGGAATGAGGCTGATGGCCTGGATGTGGATGTGGGTGTCCCTGCAGGCTTTGGGACTCCTGGAACTCCTGTCTGGCAGAGAGGCCGTGGTGAGCACTGGCAGAGGTCCCACAGTGGTCCCAGTGGGCAGTGGGTGCTCCTGAAGAGCTGCTCTTGGCACACCCAGAGTGGAAGGGAATTGTTGTGTGTGCAAAGCTGCAGCCAGGGTGGTTCTCTGCAATGGTCTAGTTACAAATATATTGGTTTGGTTCCAAAGGCAGCCAGAAAAGCCATTTAAAATCCCTAGCTCTGACTAATTTTCCTTACTGAAATGCCCTTCTACCAACACCCTCCTTCCCTGGGCCTGACCTTGGACACCCTTACCCATGACTGGTTCTGGGATTTCTTACATCATGCTGATTTCATCCATTTCAAGGAGCTCCCTCCTGCTGTTCACTGCTCACATGTAAAATCAGGTCATGCCCAGGCATTGCCTGGCTCTGGGTCATTGTCTTTACTCCTGTGTAAGGCCAGCAGTGAAGGCTCTGAACTGAACCCTTCCAGCTGAATCTGTCTCTCCATCTAATCCCACTGTATGGCTTTGCTCTCTGCTTCAGTCTACACCCCCAGTTTAGAGTTAGAAGAATGTGTGTTCTCTCAAAGCCATTTAATCAAGGGGAACATTTGCTGTATTTACTCTGACTGTGCATTTATAAATATATATATATTTTTTTTAATTATTTAGAATTTTTTAGAGTAGTAGATGATAAAAATATTAGAAATTGGCCTTTTGAGCCATATTTTTAAAAAACAAGATTATAAAACTTGATTAAAAAAAGCAAAACCAAAACATTGGCCCTACTATGTGAAGAAATTAGCCTAATTCTACTAATTTCATTATTATTTACTTCTGATCTGTGTGAGTGTGGCTAAAGTAGGAATGGCAGCAAGGCTGTTCAGCTCCTCTGTAGCCCTATCATGAAGTTCACATACATGAGAGACCTGCCCTGTTTTGGATTTCTCATTACACTCCATGGTGTTCACAGTGAGGATTTCAAGATGGGTCTTCTTAAGCCTATTAAAAATCAGAATCATGCTGGTCATACGTTTAAATAGATTTAGTTCAGTGGCTTCAGGGGAAAGTGGGGATGGGGAGATTAATAAAATAAAAATCTGATATAGAAACATGTCTGGTTTTTCAAAGGTTTTTGCAAAAAAAATTAGAAGTTCTGGCATTTCAATTTGCACTAATTTCACACATCATCTTAGGGAGTGCAGGGTTTGGGCCCCTGCCAGACTGGCTGAGAATCCTCTTTGGAAAAGCACAGTTTATGTTCTGAATGGATGCTGCACTACATAGATATTTCCTAATATCTTTCATTAAACTTCCAAATGGACACTAAGTATGTAAATACAGCAAAACTCAAAGCCTGGCTTTGAATTTCTATTTTCTAGGAAAGCTTTTAACAGTAGTAGTCTAACAATATTGTGCTATGTCTGGCTTGCCATTTCCAACGAGTAGCTTAATGAGTTTATTGTATAATGAAGGACTCTGATTTATTAGCTTTTCATTATGCTCATTCCATCAGCTTCCTGCTAAATGCTCTAACCTTGGCAGAGATGTCAGTCTTTATCAGGTGGTATCATTGCTTTTTAATAAACTCTCCTCCCACGCTGATAACATTACATGTGAAATCCCTTCTCCTGATGCCCAAGGGAAGGAAGAGGTGTATTTATTGAAAAGGCTGCACTGGAGCAGTGCAGAGAATTCCTGAGCAGTTTGGTGCTACCCCTTGGACTAGCTGAGACAGGGTGGGCAGATTTGGAGGCTGCAGGTTGGTCCTTTGGCTGCTCCCCTCAGCTGGCAGAGGATTGAGCCCATCCTCTCCACTCTTTAATTACAGCAGAGTGCAGCTGGTTTAAAACTGGCACTTGCAGGTATTAACAAATATTTCTTTAGCAGGTATTTAATGATCAACTCTATTACAAGAATTAACATGGTGATGGCACGCAAGGAGAGGGGGGAAGGAGGGTAAAGCAATATTTTACAACCTGAAAAATTAAGCACTGAGATAGTTAAGGCCCAGCCCTCATTAGCTGAATGGTAGATTTTTCTAATTAGTTCTTTCTAGTGTAATTAGCATGGATGAGTCTAATCATCTCATGTGAAACCAAATCTAATGCTTGGGAAGGAATGTCCTTGGCCTCTCTTTCAGACTGATTCCAAGGATTTTGTGTGTTTCTGCTGAGATATTCCTTAAAGAAACAGCAGCCTGCCTTCCTAATGAAGGTGGGCTGGGAGGAAGGAGAAGACTTGGACCTCATAATGCATTTTTATGGAAGCCTAGAGGAAATTCTCCCATGAAAACAGGCAATCCTCATGTGGCAAGTGAATCAGATGTGGGCAGTAGCTGTAAGAAGGCCAAAATCATCAATGAAATTTTGAATCCACATGAGAAATGAGTGTTCAAACATTGGACTGAAACCCCCAGTTTTTCTGAGCTCCATATTTCCCTGTAGGGATATCTCCTTAGAAATGAACACAGAAAGTGAAATGGAAAATAGAGCTTCATGTGCTGCTTCTGTAGCTTCTCTTGCTGTGAAACCCAAACAGTCACAATTGCATTTCCTTTGCGGTCAACAGTCTGAGCAAGGGAAGGCAATATTGAATATCTTTGCAAATAATTTTGTTTACAGATTGCTATTATCCCTCAGTGAAGTATTAAAGTATTAAAGTAAAGTATTAAAGTCAGTGAAAATGCTGAGTTTAGCCTCTTTTTCTCTTATTTGTAGTGTTAGACATCCAGGTGTGAAGGGCAGGCGGGATGCTCAGTTGGCCCCATTTTGGGCTGATGTGTTTGCACTGACTGCTCTTCAGCAGTAACAATGACTTCATTTTACAAGCTGAAAATGTTTGGAAGGTTAAGGAAGTGCAGGGATCTGCCTGGTGCCACAGCACAGCTCATCCATCTCCTCCTCTGACACTGAGCACAGGGAGCCTCAGCACAGAGGCTCGAGGGACAAAGGGAAGGGCAGGACAAGGAGTGCCAAGGACTCCAGTTGTGTTTTAGCTGGGAGCAGGGGCATCACTCAGGCCCCTCATCCCAATGTGCAGGAGCATATTTAGCTCAGGCCCTCACTGCACTAATTATGATTAAGTCTCAGCCAGTGTCATTTTGGACCCAGCACTTCTGTGAGCTGACCTGTGCCACTGGAAGTTCTGGATTCCTTTGTGTCTTTCCTGCATGATTTACCCTTTCCCTGACCAGACTTTGCAGTTTAACAGCCCTCATTTCTTAAGTACTTGAAAGTCTTTCTCTGGAAAATTAAAAGGTAAGTGCAGTGATTAAAGATATCTCCTTTAAAAAAATATTTCATTCAAGCCCTGTCTATGAGGGTTTGCTTTTGCCAGTGGATTTTCTGGGAATGCTGCAACTTGCTAATGTGCTCAGGTGGTTTTGGAGTGAAAGGGAGACAGGTAATACTGGTGTGGCTGTGACAGAGATGGCTTCCCCTGGGCCCTGGGAGGAGGGACACAGCCCTGAGCCTTTTTCCCACAAAAGCAGTGTGATGCAGGTAAGCAGAGAGTGACAGAAGGTGCAGGAGATGCCTCTCACTCACTCTGTGGCCTCAGGGTGTACCTGTGTGATGTGTTTTCCTGCTGAGAATAGAGTCAGGTACACAAAAACCAGCAATTCCTAACCCTTTCCAGGCAAATGGAGACACATCCTTGTTTCTGTGCTCAGTCCTCAGCAGACTCCTCACTGCACATCCTCTGTGGCACTGCTCTTCCTGAGGCCTTCTGACCTTCTGCATCTTCTGTGGTTCTGGAGAAAGGGATTTAGGGCCATCCTTAGGGAAGCAGAGAAACCACTCCACAAAATCTATTGAAATTGCACTGATAAAATGAAAACAGGCTGAGGGCTGACATTCTGCAGCCAGGGAAGAAGGAAGGCATGGTCTGTGACTGCATGGGAATGGCTGGATTTACAGGTGTTATAAGGAGGCGCTCTTTTTTAGCCCATTCCTATTAAAACCAAGGAATCATGTAAAATTGCTGTGCTCATCACCTGGTGCAGGACTGGATTTCTCCAAGCATCCAGCTGGAAAAATGGGAAATCCAGGTGGCTTGGGAATGGTGGGACCTGTCTCTGGGGGAAGGTGACAGTCCAGGGGAAAAGCAGCAAATAACTCAGAGCTTGAGCCATGGAGGCCCCATGGGATTTATGGCATGGCAGAAGAGTAATGGGACAGAATTGAAATGTAGTTACTGATATTTTTATATGGAAAAGAGGAAATGAGATGCAAACAGTATTAGTGTAATACAATTTTCATGTGAGATTAAAAAGAAAGCCAGGATTTGAGAGATTTGGAAATTGCAGTTACAGGATAAGTGATATTTTAAAGAATCCTACTTGATTTGATTAAACTGGAGTTCAAATGTCACTGGAGAGATGCATTACCTACAAGTTTTTCAGGGTTTTAGTTTGTGCATCCCTAACTGTGCTCATCCCAAACCTGGGCAGGGATTATGGGGGGCACAGCTTGGGAGGGGGCTCAGGCTGGGAAAAGCTGGGTGCTGCTCAGAGGTGGGAGCATGTTCTGCCCTGTGGGTTTGGGTGCTGGAGTCCTGGGTTTGTGTGAGGCTTTCAGGGTCCACTCATAGCAGTTCCACCAAAAAATGCATTTGCTGTTGAATGCTGTTCTCTGGCTGGAAGTGTTTGTCTCATGCCACATCCTGACCTCTGAATGGCAGTGAGAATTTGGATTTGCTGCTGCTTCTTCAGGCTTTTTGGTTCCCATTCTCTGTGTTTTCACTGTGGTGAGGTGGTGCCCAGTGGTGGGAAGTGTTTGACAGACAATAACATGGTGAATGTTATTGTATAACACTCTGTCCTGCCTTTGCTCACACTGGCCTGGTGTCACTGGCCTGGTGTCACTGGCCTGGCCCAGCCCTGGGATGACTTCTGCAATGTAACAAACCTTTTTAAACCCAAATTTTGCAGCTGTGGCCGTGGGTTGAATAAGGATTCTAAAGCCATTTGAGAGGAAGGTGCTTGATAACTTTGCAAGCCCCAGTGATTTCCCCATGACCTCTCAGCTCTGGTTCACAGGCTGTGCCAGCTCAGTGCTCCCGTTTGCCTTCGCAGGCCTCCCTGTGTGACACAGGAGTCGTGGTTAATCACAGAGAATCTGGTGGGCAGGTCCCTCCTGGGGAAGTGTCCTGCTCCTGTGACATGATGCCAGCTCCCCCCTGACACTGCTGGCATTTTCTCCAAGTGCTCAAACCAATCCACACACCAGCCAGGGGAGATGTTACACCAGCATCTGGCACTAATATCTGTTGTTGACATTTTGGGAATGAGAACATGAGCTATTAGCAAAGCTGTTTGCTTGTACCTAATTAATGTTCAAGTGTATACCCCTTCCTTTATCAGCCTTGCAGCAGCAAACCAGGCCTGGCCTTATCTTTCACCAGCTTTAAAACTTAATTATTTCCTGCCTTGGTGTTAAAGGCTGTGCAGTACAACTTGCTACCCTAATATAGATTTAATCAAGTTACCCAGCCTCAGAGTGGCTTGATGGCTCTTTAGCTGAAGTGACTGCATCTATATACCAATAGAGCAAAATTTGGAGTGAGTTTTTTTGCTTTGGCAGATGTGGAGATGAATGGATGGGTGAACACCTCTGTCTGGAACAGGCTTGGAGAAACACAGGCAATTTCCATTCATTCAGTCAAACTGCACAAAGCACTCCAAACCTTTTCCCAAAATTGGCAGTGATGCTGCCCCAGGGTGCTGGAGTGGGTGTTTTCAGCTGGGTGAGAACAGAGCCCAGATCTTGGGCACAGCACCTGGGAGAGTTTCTGCCCTCAGCTTCACCTGAGGCAAACTGTGCCTGCATGTGGAGGGGAGAGGGAAAAGAGGCAGAATCAAAACTCCTCACTGCTGAGAGCACTGCATGGCCAATTCTGTCTGAGGCCACTGCCAGAGCCAGGCTTAGAGGGGCTCACAGCATACAGAGAATCACACTCCAGCCCTGACAGGGCAATGAAACAGCTAATTGGTGTAATCCAGTATTTTCCTAAGAACTTAGTCCTTGTGTGTGATCTTTTGAGTTTTTAAATCTAAGCTGAATTCAACATACATTCAATGCATGGTGAGTTAATTGCCATGGAGGGTTTCTTCTTTGGGGAATCTCATTGTAATGTACTGTGATACACCTGCTAAAGTGATTTTAAGTGGTCTCAGCTTGGTTTGCATTGAGATCCCTCTTTAGCCCTCTCCTCTTTGCCATTCAGTACAAAGATCAGCCTGTGAGTAATATGCCCTTAAATAATTCAGAGAGCAAAGGTATGCTGCTGGCCTCATCACTAAAGATGATGTGCTGGTGTACTGTGTTTTGGGTTACTGTTCTGAAATCATCTCTGTGTGTTTGAATTCTTCAGCACCACAAGAATTAGTGACTGCTTGGCAGAGGTGCCTGTTGAGGATGCTTTTATAGCAGAGACTTTTAAACCTGGCCAGCAGCTGCTCTTGGTTTTGCCTACAATGAAACCCCTCAGACATGGCTGTGATGTGAAGGGTTCCCATAAGGATGAAACCCCAGACACTGCTAAAACTGAATTTCAAGTGAGAAGGGCTAGTGTGCCACATCACTGCACACTGTTTTTATCTGGACCTTGTTTTTAGGAGAAACCAGATTTTTGGATGAGCTCAGGTTTATCTAGGCACATTAGCAAAGATGAGACTTTGAAAAGAATTTAGCAGGTCAGGGGCTAAGACTGTGTCACAAGACATCCCCTTTTACCACAGGAGGAGCTGCAGGGTACTTAAAACTTTGAAAAAAAAATCCCTAATTTAAGAAATGTTAAATCTTTTATTAGAAATTATGGTTGTGAGGGCAGTTTCAAGGAGTTGTCTTTAACAAACAAAGTGTGGGTGAGGGGAGGTAAAAAAGCTTAAACACATTGCATTTCATTATTTATCCCTGACAAAACTGCCAGGAAATCTTTCCTTGCAGAGGCTTCCTCAGAAGGTTTGTTCACTGTCAGAGTGAGCAGCAAGCAGGTTACATCAACTTGTGTCCCTTCATACACCCGTGTCCCTTCTGCATCCACCTGAACTAGGGATGAAATAGCAAAACCCCGGAGAGGCAGCCATAAAATCCTAACAAATCCTGCAGAGCCCAGTAACCTCCAATTCCTGTTTCATGTGGGCCAGGAAGCCTGAACCCTAATTCAGTGCAGGAGGTGTGGCTGCTGACCTGGAGGAGCTTTATCCAGGAGCCTCTGCTTTCCCTTCTGCAGAGCAGGGGTGGCTTTGTTCTTGTGGCTCCCTGGGTTCTCTTGCCCTGTGGAAACACCAAGTGTTGTTGCTATGATAACCTGAATGTAAGACAAGTTTTTTCCACCTCAGAAATCCATCTACGACAGAAATACACTTGGCTACAAATTTATGGGCTGCATTACATCCTTTGGATGCCAAAGGCTGAAGGTACCCAGGGCAGGAGCTGTCACATAAATCCCTGCCAAGTGCTTAGGGCATTTGTGCTGGTGCTTTCTTGGTATCTGTGCTGCACCAGAGGGTCCAGGAGCTCTCACTGCCAGCAGATGCAGGGGCAGGTGTAGGGAGGTGGCCCAAGGCAGCATCACCATCCCAGCAGTGCTGCCTTTCCTACCAGAGTCAGGCAGCCAGAACACAGATGGATTAGGAGGGAGCTGCCTATGGCAGGTCCTGCTGGCTTTTGGGCAGCTGGGCTTGTGAAATCCTCTGTAGGGCTGGGCAGGAGGAGAGTGGGCTGAGGGGGGCTGCAGGTGTTGGGTGTGGGGCACGTGTGTATTGCAGAACTTCTCAGGTTCCATTTGGTTGGGCACTTTTCATTTCTGAGAAGTGTATTTTTGCTTTTATTTTTATCCTTGAAAAAGCAGGAGTGGCCTGAGATTGGAAGCTGCCTTAAATTGAATCACTGCAGAATTTATTTTGATGATTAAAATGGCACTACAAACATTTTCACTTCTTACACATTCTGAGCCAAATTATGCAGCACAATGCCGTAAATTCGAGCCATGCTAAGGTTTTGCATTCAGCATATGAGAGAAGGTTGAAAGAGTTGGTTCTGGTTTTTATCACGGTTTAGCATCAGCCATATCTCCTTTCCTTGTAAGTTAGAGCTGTCTGTGTAGCACTATTGTCATCCACGAGGGATCTGGGACCAGCACTACAGATTTAACATGCTCAGGGAAACCAATATGAGCTATCAACCGATACATGACACTAATACAGGGTTCACTTTTACACTCAGCCAAAAAGAGAGAGAGACAGATTGTTCCAAGTTTAGACAAGCTGTAAAATCCTTTCCTAACAGGTACTGCACTGGCCAGCCCTTGAGACTGTTCTAATTGCTTTACATCTGTACAAAGGTTCCTTGTAATCGGGCTTTCTGCCTCCATTTGTCTTCTTTTCAGCCTCTTAGTAAAGGCTTTAATTGGTCTTAGTGGGGCTTTTCTCAGTTAGTGCAGCCATACCTTAAAGGCTGAGCAAGGGCTGGCGTTACCTGGGGGGGAACGGAGGGAGCAGAGCAGAGACATCAATACTTCTTTACCTTTAACACTGTAATTAATGGGCTCAGAGCAAGGAACAGGTTTGGAGAAATTTTAGCTCTTTGGGGGATTTTGAGACAGATCAGGCAAAACAGAGCCAGGGTGGAATTCTCTAGAATTTCTCCCTGCTTCATTTCTCTGTGAACAATCATTAGCCTTGTAATTGTCTCCTGGTAAACTGCTGTATCAGGTTCCATTTTGTCCTCTTTAGAGGATCGAGTTGCCTTTAAATCAATAGTTTGAAGTACTGGGGGATGTATGTGAAAGGAAGTGCCCTCTAATTTCTGTTTCTTAGCTACTAATTATTTAATAATACATTTTATTGCCTATTAAAATGTGGCATAACTTGCTTGTCAGCAAAACTGGATGGAACATAATCATTTGAGAAGGATAATTGGCACTTTTGCAGATGGCTTTTATTGCAAGGCTGGTTTGTTGTTGCAGGAGCCCCTTGCCAGGTTTGCTCACGGGCTCTTTGGGGCGGTCAGCGTTAGAGCAGGCTGCAGCAGCACAGCTCAGCCTTCCTCCTGTGGCACACTCAGAATTTGGGGTGCACCTGCGTTTCTGATGTGCAAACCGCTGTGGTGCCCGGAGAGTTCCTTCTTTCCACTCTGGTCTTTGTAAGGACCCTTGTGGGTTTTACCAGCAAGCTGCAATTTGTTACTAGATTTAGCAAAATAGGAGAATTTGTTTGGCTAACTGGTTAATGGAGGTAGGTAAAGCTGGGCTGGGGGGTTGTCTTGAAGTCATTTTGATATTATTATTTTTATTTTTTGGTGCAATCAGAAATGCATGTGTGCTTTTGGCTGAACTCTGTATAGCTTGTACAGTCAGTGTGTGCAAGGACACTCTGGGTGCTCTGCAGTGCCTGCCCTGGAGTTTAACAGCTTTAGACAAATAACTGAGGTTGGCTCAGTGCCCTCCCATTGCTCCGAGGTCCTTGTCATCGTTCGAGTGAGCGGGCAGAAAACCCTTTCAGAAGGCTGTGCCTTGGCCAGAGGACAGATGTGAGGGCTGTGCTGCAGGCCCTGCTCTGGTGCTCGCTGGGGTGCTGGGCTCTCAGGGGGGTGCTGATGGCTGGGACTGAGAGGATCAACCAGGCTGTGCCAGGGCTGAGGAGCTGGGGGAGCTCTGCAGTGGGGACCCTGCACTTCGGGCATGAGGGAGGGAATTGCTCCTTGAGGATCACTGATAGTCAAGAGCCTCTTCCTTAGTTTCCAGCAACCAAGCTTTCCAGGGTGACCTTTGAATTCCATTCTGATTCTTCTGAGGGAATGATTGTGTTGTGTAGGAAAGCTCTGGTTTATGTTTCTTTTAAATTAAATGAAGAAGAGACTGGAACGGGCTGTTTCTTATTAAATACTCCTGCAGTTAAATTCTGGTGGCTTTTTTTTTTCCTCCTGGGGAATGCCTTTGTTTATAAAGAAGTGTTCCCTTTTCTGTCACGGTTTTTGGTTTGTGTCCCATGAACTGGCCCTGTTTGGGGAAAGGTTTTTGGACCATGGCAGATCATGGCAGATCCCACTTCAGGCTGCACTGGCATCACTCAATTCCCTGCTCACTCTCCCGGGTTCATTCTCCCCTCTAATGGTTTCAAGCTAAGGCAGTGTTTCCATTTTCTGCAAAAGAGCTTTATTGAGTGTTGGTGTTATTCTTTGGAGAAGCATTGGGAATTCAGGGATGACATTGTGCATTTCTTCAGTGTATTGGAAGAACATAATCCATGGGAACTCTGTAGCCCACATTACAAGATCCAAAGTGGTTGGAATTAAATCATGCCGGTGAGATTCAGTTTCTTTTACCTGTTTTTGATAATCTCTCCAAATTGTCTCTTCCTCGTGGCAGTGAGAGAACAGAATCAGAGATGCTGATGTTCTTGTCCACAGCCATTCCTTGTGGAGTGAGTGCTGTGCAATCAGCCCCTCATGGAGAAGTTAATGCAGTACCAGGAACTGGTCCTGAAAGGACTTGATTAATGTACCTGGAAATCATTTGTGTTTCATTAGCGAGGTCAGGCCTGGAGCTGCCTTTTTCACAAAGCAGCTGCTCTGCAGGCATTGGTTCTGTGACACCCACAAACTGCCCAAGGCGTGGGTAGATGCTGTGGTACAGATAGGAATGGGTGGACAGGCTGGAAAAACAGTTTTCATCAGCATTAGTGCCTCTTGATGACTGAAATCCGAACAAGTACATCCCAGAAAAAACATCTTTGCTGGGGTTTAGCTGCTTGTGCTACCGGTGCAAGCAGCATCTCTTGGGGTCAACAGAAATCTCTTGTTGAGATTGCAGTAGAGTCACTGTGCATGTAGAAAAGATGGAAAATTGATCCATTACACTTCAGCTGGAGTTAAATGAACACAGCATTGTTAACCTGACAGCCTTCTGAAGAATTCAGATATAAGGATTTTGCTTTAGTATCATATATTGAAAATTTGCTGTCAGACCCAGCTCAACATTTCTCTGCAGCAGAGGCAAATTATAAAGGTATTTTTCCCTAAGATGAGGAGCAGCTAGTGGAATTTGTCCTTCATCTCCCATGTCTGCAGTTTCATCAATGTGCCTGGTGAGTCTCCAGAGCTGGTGTCAGGCAGTCCAGCTTCAGATGGGGCGGATAAGGGAGCAGGAAGATGCAGGGTCCCAGAGCTGTGCTGGGTTCATTGCTGGGAGTTCAGAGCACTCCCACTGACATGAGCTATCCTTCCCTGCTCCCTGTCCCAGGCACAGCAATCCCTGTTCCTCTCTGTAGATCTTGCTGGGTGTCTCAGTGGGGAGTGTGATGCAGTGGCATTGCTCCAGTGCCAGCATTACACTGGAAGATTAAAAAATTCAAGGAGCAGAGCTGCTGTGAAAGATGTGCCCTGCCTGTCCAGCCCATTCCCACTCCCATTCCCATTCCCACTCCCATTCCCACTCCCTGTGAGACACTGACATCCATCCAGCTCCACCAGTACAAGGAGCACCTCGTTCCCCAGGGCCCTTCACTCCACCTTGCACTTCCCATGGAGCACAGAAGGAACACCAATATAAGCTACTCCTAAACACTATTAGATGGCTAAAGTAAGATGGGCAAATCTGCTTCCTGGCAATTAGAAATGAGCTGGTAACTTCAGGAGCACAGCAGCAGCCCAGAGAAAAACCCTGAGCAGAGCAGGAGCGTGGTCTGTGTGCCACAGGACAGCAGGACTGCAGCGCCAGTGCTCTGGGAACTCACTTGGCTGGAGGTGCTGCCTGGGGGGGTCTGTGGGATGAAGGGCCACTCACAACACACTTTGGCCTCCTGTAAAGCACACACTTCCAAATTTTACTTGCATGTAATGTCTAAAAAAATAATAATAAGCAATGAATAAAGGGAATCCACAGTGAACACGGTGCTATCATTAAACCCCCTGCTGCAGACAGTCCTTTTAACAAAAAAGCTTTCTGTTATTTACAATGCATTGGTGAGGGAGGTTATTGAGGTTATTATTTGGGATACCTTCTGCATTTTTGGTGAGGTTTGAGGTAGCAGACATGCAAACAAAACATGGGAGCACACGTGCCTCATTTCAGGTCTGTAGAAGATCAGAGCACCAAGGAGTGCCAGGATCAAATATATGATGTCATTCTAACAAATGGTCCCAATCTCCAGGAACAAGGATGCATCCCTGAGCCTTTGGGGCAGTGTGAAATGCAGGTGCACCCCTCTTGTGGAAACAGGGGTCAGTGTTAGGTGCCAGAAGGGAAGAGACTCGTTGGGCTTGTGCTTTGCTGCCCATTGTGGCATTCACATTCTCTGAAAAAATTCCTCTGCCCAGGAGGTTTCTCCTGGGAAGCTGAAAGGCCTCAGAGAAAAGGAAAACAATTCTTCTCTCATTTGCTGATGTGGAATGTGTTTGGAGATTGCTTACCCACAGGTGATTGTTCCATTGCATTCTGCTGTGAGTTGTTTTCACTCTTTGGCCAGTCAGGGCCAAGCTGTGTTGGGACTCTGGAGAGAGTCAGGAGTTTTCATTATTATCTTTTTAGCATTCTGTAAGTATCCTTCCTGTATTCTTTAGGATAGTTTAGTATAGTATTCTTTAATAAAATACAGTATCATAAAATAATAAATTAGCCTTCTAAAAACATAGAGTCAGATGCTTCATTCCTGCCTTCTTTGGGGCATTCCCTGCAAATCCAATAGCCCATCTCTGCTGGGGCTGTCTCACATATTGGGAAAGCACAGCACAGTGCCCTGTCACCTGTGTCACTGTGAGAGCTGCCCCAGCCCTGGCCCAGCACAGGCAGGAGCTGGAGCTGCTGGAGGAGCCCAGAGGAGGCTCCAGGATGAGCAGAGGGATGGAGCAGCTCTGCTGGGAGGAAAGGAAGGCTGAGAGAATTGTATTATTCAGCCTGGAAAAGAGAAGCTTCAGGGTGACCTCACTGTGGCCTTCCATGCCTGACGGGAGCCCACAGGAAAGGTGGAGAGATTTCCATGGGCTTGGAGTGACAGGACAAGGGGGGGATGGCTTCCACTGACTGAGGATGGATTTAGGTGAAATTTTAGGAAGAAATTATTCCCTGTGAGGGTGGGCAGGCCCTGGATCCCTGGCAATGCCCAAGGCCAGGCTGGATGGGGCTTGGAGCTCCCTGGGACAGTGGAAGGTGTCCCCATGTCAGGGGTAGCACAAGATGAGTTTAAGGTCCCTACCTGCCCAAACCAGTCTGTGATTCCATGGTATGTAGTCATCAACTGACTGGAGGCCTGTAGATGTTCACTGTGCCATCTCCAAGTGCTGATCACTTAAAAAATGAAGAGCAGGAAAATTCTGGGGTTTGAGCTTTTCTTTTCACCAAGAGGAAAACACAGGCCTTAAACAAGTCTTATTAAGGTGATAGTCATGGAAAGAAATATAAATTTGCACAGCTTTCAAAAAGAAAAGCCAGAGTAGGCCTAATTGACTGGAGATGCAATGACAAGTGGATGAGCTGTAGTGCAGGTACTCTCTGTGAGGCACAGCGGGTGACAGACAAAGGAAATGGCACTCAAGGGCCTGAGTGACATTTTTATACAATGCAGACAAGTACTTGGCAGCATCTTCCTTTGCCATGGCTCTGTGTGTGCTGATTCTTCAGCAAACAGTTCAATTAGCTGCGCTCGCCCTTTGTTTGCTGGAATGTTGTTGGTGTTATTTCCTGTTTATTTAATATCTGGGTTTTATTCCAAAAGCCCAGACCAATTAGGCAGACTATCGAAATATTTGACTTTAACGTAAATCAAAGAATGGGAAGTAGCTTTTTGTGCTAATTTTTGTTGCTGGGTCAGGCAGGGCTTTGCTGGGTTTTATAAGTTTTGAGCTGTGTTTGAAAGCACCAGCTGTGACTGTGGGCCCAGGCAGCATCCATCAGAAACTGATGGCTCCCTTTAGTCCATGCTGGAAACAGCAAGCACATTCTTAATCAAACTTAAATGAAACCAAGCCAAGGGAAGCAGCTCTCCTTTTGCATTTGCAAGACCTGGATTTTGCAATGGACCTGGGGGTGTATTCAGGTTCTCCAGGGAATGGGCAGAGATTTTAATTCCCTAACAGTGCCTGAAACAGTCAATCCATGGAGCAAGTGGAGGTCAGGTGTCAAGACAGGCAGCTGCTGAGAGACAAGGAAGAGAAATAATAGGAGGGAAGGGGAAAAAAAACACCATCAAAGTGAACTGATTCACCATGTGAAGTTAAGTGAACTACATTACAACAGACATAGTGTCTGGAGGAACTAATTGCTCATGTGGTTAGGTAAGTCAGGTCTACCTGAGACCTTCTTGACTCTGGAAGCTATTAAATAGAACAGAACTTGCTAAAAGCAGAGAACTTCAAAAACATGATCTTTACTTTCCCTCCTTTCTCTCCCCCCATTCCTTAAGGGAGACATTACTGATTGAGAGCAGATTTCAACAGCTTTTTGGCAATACAGAAGAATAATCTGTAGTCTCAAGCAATTATTGTTGAAGCCCTGCTGATCTTTTCTTGAAAAGTCCAGAACCACAGACATTTCTTAGCATATTAAAAAAAGAAGATGATCTAGGTGTTGTGCAAGCTTTGAATCTGCTCCATAAAGCATTTTCTTTGTCATTAACACAGACGTGACTCATTGCTTGTAATACAAAATTTGACATTTATGTTGGTGGCAATTAAAAGTGGGTAAAGGAATTCTGGCACAAACAACAATCTTGGAAGTGTGTAGTGAGCAGAGAATATTTCTTTTTTTCTGGAATTCAGAGTAAAAATGTCTGGATGGCTTTGGAAGCAGTGGGAAATAGGTGTTCGTCCATGCGTGTGCTTTGGCTCAGAGTGGAAAGGCATGTCATACACCTGTGGAATTCCTCTAAAATGAAAAGCTCAAGTCATGCCATTTGTACAGATTTCTGAAAGCGTCGCCCTTGTGAACACGTCACTGAAGCTCACCTGACTGAATAGATCAAGCCAGGAATTCAGCTTCCAACACCCATGGCTGACTGGAACCCCTGGGACAGAGCAAAGGTTGTTATTCTAGGACATTCCCAGTTATTCTGAGACACAGCAACACCACAGTGCTCTGGTGAATGTCCTTGTGCTGCCATTTTCTGCTCCAAGAAAAGCTTGCAACAACACCAGAGTGAGAAAATGAGAGTAATAGAGCAAAATGGAGAACATCAAAGGCTGAAGGAAATAAAAGCACTGGGCAACTGGTGTGGACTAGGTTTGATTTCTTGCCAGATTTTTATATATAACCTGAGTATGAAAATTCCAGTGAACTTCCCCACACTTATTTTTAGTCTTTGCCATAAGGAAAGCATTTTCTTTCACTGAGGTCAGTGAGTGTATCAGAATTCTGCCCAGTTCCTTTCAAAGGGGAGAATACTGAATACAGAATGCAGAATGCTGTGATTTCCAGGTGAAAACAGCCAGGAGAATTGGCTTGAGGATTTTGGAGGTAATTGTATATATTTGTAGGTTCCTCTGGAACAGAGTTTTCCAGTAAGTGTCAGGTTCTTGATTCCTAAAACACTGTTTTTTACCAATGTAAGAAATATTTTCTGTGAGTCCTCAGAAGTTTAGAAAGCAGCATTGTAAAGTAAGTATTTGGAAAGAGTGAAAAACTTTCCTGTTGAGTGTCCCTGAGTTACTTTAGCATCCAAGGAGTGTACAAATATATACCTTTTTCCTTCAGCTCAGACAAGGGGTTTTTTCTACTGTGCAGGCTTTGAACAGTAAAACTGAGATTGCAAATTCAAAATAACCCAAACCCCACACTTATCAGTGCTCTGGTTTTAAGTACATGGGGGCTATGGAGGCAATAGAAACCTTTTTGTACAATGCAAACTGTGCTGAATCAAACAATTTTGCTAGCCAGCAGTATGAAAAAACCCAAGTTCCCTGGAATTTCACCATTCCATAGTCCATATCTGGAAAAGGAAGATAGAAGTCAGGTATTTTAGGTTTTTCTTAGAAAATAATGCTTGTGCTTTCCATTTAGCATTGAACTCTAGGCACAGGTTGAGTGGCTGATTTGCTAATTACTCACTCTGTAAATAGTCCCTTTATTGAAATGATCAAGTTTTTGTGACATGACTTGGAGAGACAAAATGAGTACCAGGAGATGGGGTGGGGTTTTGTAGTGCAAGTAAATATATTTTATGTGTGAGATTTTCTCCCTCCTGCCGAACCTTGACAGCACATTAAAATTGTTAAAATTAGCTTCTCCTGAAGCACATCACTCATCTCAAAGAACAATTGACATTCTGGATTTTATGTCTGCTTTTATTAGTTAAGGTAGTGAATTGATGTCCAGTTTAGATATCTAATCAATATTATAATTTAGCCAGTAAAGCTGATGTATTTTTGTATCCTGTGTTGTGACCCAGCCCCAAAGGCACAAGAGGAAAGAAGACAGGTGAGAGTAAAAACTGAAATTTTGAGGTATGTGTGTAAAACTTCTGGATCAGGACCCACCAAAATGGAAAGAAAAGAGAAAAGGAGAAAAGGAAGCCCAAAGATTGTACCCAGTTGTGAAAAAAATAAGTGAAGGAACTTGCAGTCAGCCCTGAGGTCATGAACAATCAAACAGAGCAGGGAGAACTTAGCTGCTTTTTTATAATGAGATAACATAAATATAAAAAATGGAGTGGGGGTTTTGTGTTTTGTTTGTTTTTGAAGGGTTTTGTTTGTTTGTTTGGGGGGTTGTAGGGTTTGGTTTTGTTTAATTTTGTTTTGTTTATATTAATCAAGACATTCTGGTCAGGGTGGAGCTGGGGATGAAGAAGTTTCCTGAAGCACCAGTGAATTTGGGTGTTTCTAAGATCCCCAGAATCAGCAAAAGAAGTAGGTGGGGTAATTTCCTTTATTCATTCCTCGAGGCAGCACTTAATGGGGCTCTGTTCTGTTAATTATTGATCCTACCATTTCAGCAATCAGATATGTGGAAGTGGGCACTATTATCTAGTAATTGACCATACTGGAGGGTTGACATGAGTGTTTAATATAGAGATAAGATCAATTATAAGAGAATGGTTTCCACTGTAATGAGCTGGTGTATGTAAGAAATTTGCTCTTAAGGCATTTGTCAGGGAGGAATGCTAGGACAGAGCCACCACAGTATTTCTGGGGATAAATTTAGGATAACTGTTGCTTCACAGGGACTGGATATCTAAATAAGGTGAGATGATGGGACTGATAAAATTTCCACAAGTGTTGTAAAATAATTAGCATAAAAAGGGTGAATGAGGAAAATGCAAATTTCTCAAAACCAGGATCTTCTAGCATTTGTGATTAAGTTACTTTCCAGAATCAATTTTTTTTTTCTATAAAGGGAAGTGAAAGAAGAGCATCTCTTTACCAGCAGGCTGATAAGAAGGATGCCAAGCCCTTAAAAAAGGGAAGGAAAAACCCTGATTCAAATAAGCAACAGTGAAAACAATGTGCAGCTGCAGCCAGGAGGTTTCTGAGCCTCTGCTCAAGCTCTGCCAGTGCCATGAGAGCATCTCTGGCAGGTGGTTATTAATGCAGTGAGGACTTTCATTGTTGGGATTTAGGGTCTTGAATTTCAGATCCTCATACAGGATCAAGAAGAACTGGAGATGACAGGTATGATCAGCACTGTCACCACCAGAATGGAGGTGAATTAGGGAAGGCAGGAAAGATCAATAGAAAAACTCAAATTCAGGTATACAGAAAACAGTGTTCTCAGGGAACTGTCATTTCAGATGCCACATCCTAATTCCCTTCATTTTCTCAACGCCTTGCAGAAAGAAAAACTGCACAATGAATGCTGGTAGAAATAAAACCCTTTTTCCTGGGTCTGAAATGAGAACTCCCCCAGCTGTTTGACCAGCACAGAATTTACAATCATGGCATGACTTGAATCAGTAAAAATGAATCCTGTTAGGTGATTCTATTCCTGGCTCATACACATCCTAAAAATGAGGATTTAAGAGTGTTCAAAGGTTGCTCCCTATTTTTCTTTTTATTTTCTTTTGGAAAGTAGTTTCACTGCATCTTCAAAGTGCTTTAATTTATAAAAAGTTATTGCATGCAACTTCTAAGATATGAGAATTGGGGGATAAAAAAACATTAAGGCCGTGTATTTTCATGAGTTTATATATAAAAGTTACAGTGCTTTGCTTATATTGGTTTTCTTTTCTGTAAGAGATGAACAAAAAATGGCTCTTGCTTTGTTTCTCATTTCCCATTTTATACAGAACATTTGGAGCAAAACTACTCTGCCATCTTTGGTTAGCATTCAGCAGGCAGCTTCAGAGCAGAGGGAGCTTTTCTTTCTGGATGTTCATCTGTTGCTTTGCCTGAGTCCTGGGCAAAGAGGTGCTCAGGCTCAGATTTTCCATGCTCCTTCCCCAAAGCTGGACCTTGCTCTTTGTCCCCTCTCAGTTCCTGCAGACAGTGCTCTTTGGGCAGGCTGACTTGGTTGATCTTGCAGGAAATACATTGCTTAAAGCTCTAGTTCAGGTTAAGAGTGCAATATAAAAATGTGGTTTTTTCCCCCTAAATGGAAATACTAAAATGCTGAAAGTAGAAATCTTCAAGCAGGGAACTACAGTACTCTTGGCTGCAACAAAACTTTGGTTATTCTACAAAAAATTGCCTTTTTCTTTTCTTTCAACACTCTCAGAACAATGTAATTCTAATGGATGTGCTCCTGCTTGGTATTTGGTCTTTAGTTGGTGGATTTATTCATCCTGGATTGCTGCAGTGAGGGGAGGGAGGGTAGCCCTGGCCTCCATCCTGCTCCTTCCCATTCCAGGAGCCCAGCACACGAGGCTGGGAGGGAGCCACGTTGGTGCTGCTGTCTCCACCATGTACAGACCTTGCTGCCCGCAGGGAACAAATCCTGCTGCTCTTCTGCCTGGTGAGCCTGTGGTTTGGGGCACTTGGAGGGCCAGGCCCAGTCAGTGTGGTGGGATGTGTGTCAGTCATGGATTAGTTCAGTTTCTGAGGGTTCCAGGTTTCCCCTTTCTTAAGCAGTAAAGAGAGACAAAAAGCAGGAAAACAGAAACAATTGCTGTTTTAGTGCCTTCAGTTTAATTTCTCCCAGCCCAGCCACCATCCTCCCCCTGCAGTGATGAGGTTCATGGCTGGTTTCTGTGGCCCATTGTCCCAGGACTGTGGGTCACAATGAAATCCAAATGTTCTGGTTCCTTGATTAGGATTTTAGCTGGGAACACCTGAAATTTCCCTGGGTAAATATTGATCTTGTGTCCATAATGCTTTAAGGTTTTGAGGTTTTCCCTGATGCTTCTGACTGTGAGATCACAGTCTGACTTCACAGTGCTCTTGTAATTAACCCATGAAGATTAAAATTAGTGTCATTATCACTGTAACAGCTAATTGGTGCCTGGCTTACTCAGCAGTCCAGCACTAAGCAATCGAGGCAGATGTCCAGTGTTGCTACACAGACGCACACACTGGGTAATCCTAAATGTCATTTTTGGAAGGTGTTTATTTTGCTGTAGCAATAGAATAGACTGTATCCTTATTTTTGGTGAAAATTTTGTGGCTTTGTTTAAGAAATATACTCTGTCACTTGAAGTGCTGTCGTTCAGATGTAAAATTTCAGTAGCTGGTGTCTGCAGAAGGGGAGGGTTCCTTTGGCCCTTTTCCACTGTACAATCCTGAAAGTAACTCAGACCCCTGTGAGTGCCTGCAGGGCACGCTGGGGCCCTGAGGATTTCTCTGCTGGATACAGACTGGCTTGTCCTCTGAGAAATACTGGATTAAAAAAAAAAAAAAAAGAAAGGAAGGAAACACGCCTGCTGATGAAAGTAGCTGTCAAATTAGCAGGTCTAGAAGTTGTGTGTATTGTTATGAGCTGCTCAAGTTCACACCAGAGCGACCCAACCCAATCCGTCTTTCTCAGTTTACATTTTAATTGGCTTGTAGTTAAGTTTTTTAAACACTGTGAGACTGCTGACATACACTGTAATATCATGTGAATAATTTATAGGAGCTGTTCGAGATGAGCTGGTTTTTTGCCTCCTTTTTTTTTTTAATTTGATAATTGGATAAAAGAAGAGAGAGAATTGGAGGGGGAAGAGCAAAGGAGAGGAGCATCAATCCAGCAGCATGTTGCTTGCTGGGTGTTAAATGTTTTAGTGGGTGCCTCTGACTGCATCTGGGATTTCACAGAGGTTTGTACAATGCAATCCTATTAATAACTGTTCTGTCAGGAGAGCACCCAATTAAATTGAATTTGGTTTATGGTTCCCTTTACATTTCTTAAAATGTGTGGATATAAAGCCTCTCCAACGTGAGGAGTGGCTAACAAGGATTGTGGGGGTGGAGGTTCAGTTTGCATTACTCCTTTTTTCCTTTCTCTTATTTAGGACTTTTCTGTTTGCAAATTCAGATCCAGCCCCTCCAGCAGGGCTTGTGGAGGTTGCCAGGGGCAGAGCAGCTCCCAGAAAGAGCTCCCAGCCTGCTTGGGGCCTTGCCCCTAGAAACAAGGACTGCTGCTCCTGTAATTAAGACTTAAGGGAGCATCCTCTTGCTGTCTTAGGGAGCTCAAGGTTTTCTGGGGCATCTTGAATGCAGCAGGAATACTTCCTGATAGTGTTTATAAGCTGCCAAGAGCTGCTGTTTAAAGAAAAACCGAGTCTTCTGTCAGCTGCTTCGGTGCATGGGGGAGCAGGGTCAGTTGTTGGTGCTTTGGGAGCATTTGGGAAAGGAGCAGGAGTTCAGCCCTGTTCCTCCTCGTGCTCCAGGGCAGGGCTCACTGCAGGGCTCAGAGCTGCCCTGTTTCCCCATCTCCTGCAGCCCTGGCTGCTGGGCTCAGAGCTGCCCTGTTTCCCCATCTCCTGCAGCCCTGGCTGCTGGGCTCTGCTGGGCTGCCAAAGCTGGATGGAGTCCCTGCCCAAGCCCTGCTGCAGGAAATCCAGAGCTGAGCTGTGGCCCAGGGCAGGAGCCCAGAGCAGAGCTGGGGCAGGGCTGGCTTTGCTGCCTGGCAGGGAGCCCTGGTGCCACGAGGCAGCCCTTAATGTTTGATTTCCTTCTACTTTGATTTTGTCTCTGCTGTCATTTCAGCTGTTCGCTTGTGACTTCTGTGCACGGTTTTGAGCACAGCTCGATTTGGAGAGTTACTGTGTAGATATTCCAGTTATTGATACCATAGTTACAACAGATTTAAATTGTTGAGATATTGTTGAAATGGATTTTGACCTAGAGGTGACAAGAGTACTTGTCATTTTACATGTGCAGCTGCTGCCCTTGTGTGAAATGTATGAAGACTTGTACTTTGGTAGCTCTTAGCTTCTGATAACTGCCAAACATCTTGAAAAACAAGGGTCTTACACTAAATTCTGCTTGCTTTCACATTGGACTTTGGGCTTTCCCCCCAGTAATTTGCTTTAGCATTTGCACAACACGTCACTTTTTCATGTTCTGCTTATTTGAAAAGTCTTTTGTCTGCTTTCTAAGATAAAAAATCAAAACAAAAGCAGAAGCTTTGTGTTGTACTGTGCACCTGACTGTGAAGATCAGAGATTTGGGGGATCTCAGTGTGTTCACCATACCTAGAATGAATGTGTTTTTCAAAAACAAAGGCAGCGATGCTCAGGCAGAGTTGCGCAATTCCCGTGCTCAGAAAAGCCAGATGCACAAATTCCATGGCCACAGTGCTCCAGCCTGCAAATCCGAGGGAAGAGATCCAAGGAACAAAGGTCTGAATCCATGGAGATGAAGCATTTCAGGTCTGTGAGCTTTACCTTGATAAGAGTGCCCAGAGCCTGAACCCTCCATTCTTCACACATCCTGTGGTGCCTCGTTTTTGCAGCATATGCTGTGTGACATCCACATTAATCTGAGCGCCCCGCAGCACCACAGCACAGCAGGATGAGCTGAGGACAGCCTGTTGGCCTTAACTTTCATTTTTCTGCTTTTGTTGCTGTGTGTCATGGATAAAGGTGACCTGCAAGGGAGGAGGGGGAAAAGCCTTCTGCTTGTGTCCCATTTGCTTCGTTAGGTTGTACAAAACGTTTTGAAAGGTTGTTTGTTTAGTTCTTGGCTGCCTTTTTTTTTTTTTTTTTTTTTTTGTTCTCTTTCAGGGATATCAGATCCAGACTTCTCTGGTTTTCCTAGGAGACGTAGTAGAAAACTGGAGAGCCCTTGGGATTAAAAGTCCAAAGCTCAGGCAGTTGAAAAGGAAAGAGGATTTTAGTTATAACATTTTTAACCTCTCAGTTCTTTGTTTCTGTTTGTTAGTACCAGCTCAGCACCACTCCTGCTTCATGTCCTTCACATTCTGGCTCTTTGGTTAAGATGTGAAGATCTCTCATTCCCACTCTCTGATCCTCCAGAGAACTCCAGCAAACACAGATCTTAAACAAACACCTCCTCAGCCACCACATGGATCTACAGGCTCCTGGTCTTTTCTCAGACATGCACACACACAACAGATACCTTTCATCCTTTGTTGCCTACATTCTCTGCTACTCTTGAACTCCTTGAGGGCACTCTCCTGAAACTCCACTTGTCTTATTTTCCCCAAAAGAAAAACCAGAAAATAGCATCATTTACTTGGAAGAAAAAGTGGGATTATATTTCTTTCATATATATTGACTGCAACAGGATGGTCTCACTCAGGAATTTAGAACAGGCAAAAATTATTTCCTCTAATTATTTTTTTATTAAAGAGCTAGTTTTGTACCATTTTTTTTATTATTATAGTTGCTGTTTCATTAGTGGGATTCTCATCCTCAAGTTTAATACAGAGGAAAGAATAGGAAGAGGAATTAATAATTGATCTTAATCATCTCTTTGGAGCTGCTGCACTCTCCTCCAATTAATTTGAGGCATTACAAGAGCTCTTGTAGATTGAAGGGGGCAAGCCCATGTATTAATAATCTGTAGAGCTTTGGCATATATGACAGTACCGTGGGGACACTCACTCTCTATCCCTGCATATGTTCCTTTTGTACACATGGTGACTTCAGGAAATCTGCTTAAACCAACTGAGGGGCCTCTTAGTGTCTGTCAGTGTTTGGAGAGGTCACAGCAGACTCTTCAGTCCCTGAAAATTGAAAGGCTTTGCCATTTTTGTTAACCATAGCTAGGTGGTGATTGTAAATAATCAGATCCTCTGGTATTTTTGGAGGTTGTCTAAACATACAAGCTTTGAGGGAGCTGTAAAGGGAGGTGAAGAGTTGAACAGTTGAATGCATCCTGCACTAAAGATACATGAATTGTGAAATTTAGAAAGCTTGACTACATTTTTAAACATGCCTAGTGTGTTGACACTATCAGTGATTTCTGTCCTGAAATACAAAGCTAAGTATTTCACATAAAAACCCAGTGTATTCAACATAAAAACCCAGTGTACTTAACATAAAACCCTGAGTATTTAACATAAAAACCCATTGTGGGCTGGTCTGGCTCCTTCTGTGAATCCAGACTTGCTTCTTGTTTGACATCCAGGGGTTTGGGTGTTTGTGGTGCAAATTCACACATGGCCTGGCAGTTGTGCTCCTGGACAAAGTTTGTATTTGCTCCTCTTCCTACTGTTCCTCAAGACAAAACCTTCCAAGTGAAAATTAAATTACAGGGAAATGCTTGTTTTTAGACCAGAGAGGGCTGAATGTGAGTATGGATGGCTTGTGAGGGATTGAAGGGGGTGCAGCCATCAGTCCCCGTGCTGCCTGATCAGGGCAGAGCATCCAGAAACTGCCTCAAATGACAAAGGGATTGGAATCAAATCACAGAGGTACTTGGAATCAAATTGGAGAGGATAAAAGAATTGGCTGTTTCCTGAACAACCTACATCCTTTCTGGAACTGCAGTAGATTGATTGTGAGATCATCCCATGCCTATCCCAGGAGAAAGTCAGGATCAGTTAACTGTCTCTACTGGCAGTCTTCAAAACCAGTTAAACCATTAAAGGAAAAGCAAAATCTATTTTTTCTTTCCTCCAGAGCCTCTCAACCTTTTTCTCAGCTCTGCTGTGATTCTTTTGTGAAAAACATTGACTTGAAAAAGCAGCAAATTTTGGCAAACACAAACTTAACCAAAACCTTTGTCAGAGTTTTTATGGACAGTGTGCACAATGAGTGCTGTTTGTTTAACTGAGAGCTTTGGCCCTTGGGCAGGCACTGAGCAGAGAAATGACCAAAGCTCGGTGCTGAATGCACACTTTGTGTGCCCCACAAGGTCTGTGTCCGTCAGAAGCTGCTGTCAGATCCTGCCTTGTGCTGACTTGGCCAGAGCTGGGTGTTTTCAGCCCCCTTCTGTTACCCCTGACACCCTGTGCTGATGTGCAGGCGCCGCTCTGGCTCTGTGTCCAGGGCAGAGTGCGCTACAGAGATGGTCTCCAGCTCAAGTTTTCCCTCTCGCTTCTCTGTTCACGTTTCTGCTGTGAAATGTATCAAGTGTTTTCTTGGAGAGAAGCGTGATGAGGGAACCATGGAGTTCTCCTGGCAGAACAGAGCAGCTCTGGAGCCACTGTGAGCCCAGTCATGCTGATCCATCCTGGGAAATGGCCTCTCCAGCTGTGTCACCCTGGTTTTTTAAGATTTTCTAAGCCTTCTGATGTTTACATTCTTGTAGCAAACTTTCTCACACACTTTCTGTAAATAACTCATTGTTTCACATTCTTTTATGGAGGAGGAGAAATTTGATGGACTGTTGGTTTGTCCAGTGTCATTGGAGAGGTGGCACTGTCACCCTCCAATCCACTGTTACTTTTGGAAATCTATAAATGTTGGAGTCAGAAAAATAAACTTCCCTTTTCTTCACCTTGAGAACAGCAGTGTGTGCACTTGTGTTGTTTCATGTCCTATAGTGACACAGTTGGGCCTTCCTTGAGACACCTTCCCACTCTGCTCCACCTCTGCCTCTCTGTCCCCCCAAAACACCTCTTGGAGAGCTGTTAGGGTAAAGCAGGCAGTTCAATAGTGAACCAAAACACAAAGATTTTGAAGCCCAACTCCCCATGACAGCACCTGTGCTGTGGTTCTGTGCAGTTTGAATTCTGTCAGTTCCCTTCTGTTCTGGGCTGGTCCTTTGTACGAGGATTTTGAAGTGGCTGTTACTGTTCTGAATTAACCTTTCTCTATTAGCAGCCTTTTCTTCCTCTGGCCTTTTCAACACAAGTGTCATATCCTGTTTTACCCAGCTGCTGGCCAAGTTTGGATGGTCTGGGACGTGGGACAGGTGCACACATGTTTAGATGCTTTTCCCAAATATCATCCAAGTCTCTCAGGCCTGGCAGATGGTTTGACAGGACTAATTACACCTCCTGGCTCTGTCACAGATTAGCAGTGTCCATAAGTCTTTAACATGGGCAGGCTTTGGGAGCCAGTGGGACCAGCTCATTTTGTTTTATGGCATTTGAGTGAGGGGCTCCAAAGGAGCAACCATCAGAATTGCTTCTTTTCGTGTAATTTAAAAAGCCCAAGCCTTGCAATCAGAGCTCAGCATGAGGTCAGGTTGTTCAGGCAGAGATTTTACAATCACTGTCCATGAGCTATCACCTCCCTAGGGTGTGGACCCTGCCTTTGCTGTGGCCAATGTTTTGAGATGCCTCAGGAGTGTTTCCATGTGTCAGCAGATGTCAGCTCTTGGTGAGCTGGCTGGAAATCCCTGCTTACATGAACAAGGACGTGCACACTTGTGTTAAGTAGGACATACTTGTATGTGTACTCCAGCTGTGAAGTACTGGGAAGGAAAAACCCACCCAGGCTGTGGAAAGCTTCTTGTACAGGTGGGGAAATGCCATCTGCAGTGGTCAGGAGCAGTGGGACTGCACAGGCTGTTCCTTGATGGGATCCCCTGGTGTACGTGCTCAGCGCTGCGCTGCCACGGCAGATTTTTAGCTTTTCTATATAGATGTGTAAGCAAATGAATGAAACTGCAAACAACTTTTGAATGTTTGAGTATCAAACCCCAGAAACATTAAAAACCTCCGATATTATTGCTTTCTTGGTTTATGACTGTCCCACTGTATAAATCATATCAGGAAGAATAGCTGCAGGGGTAAAGGACTTTATTGTCCATACTTCATGGCTATTCTTTTATGAAATTTACTCCCTTTTTCCACATTAAAAAATAGCCATAACTGTTTATTAGTTTGGATTCATTTTATAATGCAACTTAATGTAGCCAGCAGTTACTGAAAGTTCAGAAGAATCTATTTAATAGGAAATTTGGAACAGCAAAAAACCTGCTGCTGGGGAGATGAATCTCAATAATTGTTCTGTTGTAGTATGATACACAAAGTGCAGTTCTAAAGCAGCAGAGCTCTTTCCAAGTAAAATTGGTGTGAGAGGAAAAAGTAATTTTACACTAAGATTATGTCTTTGTGGCCATGGAGCAGTTAAAAACCCCAAATTCTGCTGCGCATTGAAAGCATTATTTGCAGTGGAGCAGGAGGGCTGCACGTATTTAGCCTAAAACTATTAATTATGCTGTTTAATGTGACCTGCAGAGAGCTGGCTCACCAGATGGGATGGAGCTCATCCTTTTCCATTTGCTGTGTGTGCTGAGGGTTGGAAGAGCTTTGCTTCTCCGAGGTACCGCAGGCCGCCGGCGCAGCAGCGATGCCGCACGAACGAGCAGGAAACTCATCTGCATTCACCTGCTGCTGCTGGCACAGGCTCCACCACAAACTGGAGACCTCCCCTCCTCAGGAGAGGCCGTGCTGCTGCAATGTATTTATTGCATTGCTGTTGCAGTGTATTTACAAGGGTTAGGCCATGGTGTGCACCAGCCGGCCTGCTTCTAAGTTTGTTATCAAAGCCTCAAGAATTCGGCAAGGCTACTGAAACATAGATTGTACTAAATTAAGAAAGAAGAAGCTGAGGAACTGAATACCAAGACTGCAAAAGCTAGATAACAGAAGACTGTGAAACACCTAGGCTGTGACCAATCACATACTCTAAGAAATGCCGGCAGAAAATGAGTGAACAAGACAAAGACACTGATCAAGGAGCATGTACTTAGTAGTTTGTAGAATCTATAAATATGTGTGCAATATAAACAACAAAAAGCTTCAACTTAAACATATTAATTAGCTGCCCAAGAGTCCTGAATTTCCCACACTGTGTCCTGGTTCTTCTGCTTCTAATTCCTGTCTATGAGGAGAAAGCTGCAGAGATAGATGAGAAAGCTACAGCGGGTACGGGGTGATGGTGTTGATCGCTTTGGGAAGAGCTCCTGTGGCAGGCAGAGAGCAGCCTCCCCAGGGGCAGCCTGGGCTGTGGGATCACCAGCATTCAGGAGAGCCTCCTGCTGTATTACAGATAAATAAATAAGGAGATTTCCATCTTCTTCCCTTTTCTTGGCTTGTGCCAGGAGCTCATGAATCAATCGTCAACGAGCCAACTTCTCAGCCAATTGCGGTAATGATGTATGTGATTAACAGGCTGCCATTCTTTCCCTTCTTTCTCTTCCCCTTTTCTTCTGCCTTTTTCTCCTTTTTTTTTATTGTTTTGCCCGCCCGAGATGGAGGCAGTTTCTTGTCACAGCCAGCGAGGCAGGGGTGCTGCTGGTGGCACAGGCTGCCCCCATCCCCGGTGGGCCCGTGAGCGTCTCTCCCTGCCCTGCCATGTGCCGGGTGGGAGGAAGTTTTTCCTCGCCGAGCAGCGCACGGCTCTGCCTGAGGGATCGGGAACATATTGCTCGGCAGGTGGGGCCCGCTCCGCCGCATTCCGTGTTATTTCAGCACTGACAGCAAAAATACATCACAGGGGCCCGCGGTGCCAGCGCGCCGCAGGAGCTGAGCGGGGCAGGGCAGCCTGCGAGCTCCAGGCTCAGCCCTCATGGATTGGTTTGACCCAGTAACTGGTCCCTGGGAAGGCAGGGAAGTGTCTCGCTGTCCAGGGAGAGCGGGCTTTCTCCCTGGAAGCTGCCCTTAATGATGCTTTGCCTTCTGACACGATGGGTTTTTACCTCTTCTCAAGGTACATCTCGCACAGCCATGAGCACCCCAGATTTTTGAGGCTCCTCTGCAGACACAAGATCGTGGATTTTTAGTTGTTTTATCTACTTGTTAGTTAGAGGTTTCTGTGCTCTGTCTGCTAGCTGTGAGGTGTGTACAGCCTTCTGCAGGAAGTACTGGGGTCCAGTACCAAAAAGGAGAGTTCCATAATTATCATGTTCAAAAGGTTTTCCCTTGGTCAGCAATGGGCTTATGGTGCTGTCAGTTTGGTTTCAGCTGATGCATGGATAGGATATTTTTCCCTGCTAATTACAATCACTGTAGCTTTGGGTTTGCTTTGTTTCATTTTTAAAAGCTCAGCTAAGCAGCAGTTTCATGAGAGCCAGATCACAGTCCATAGTGGGACTTGAACTTCATTATCCAACTTCAAACACAAACCAATAACTGAAAATGGATAAGGAAGGAAGATGAGGAAGGGTAATACATGCCATGTTTTACTAAGCATCATGCAATCAGAGTTCTTTTCCTTTGGAAATCTCCATCTTTAAAAAGGTTACAAAGCTAAAGAATCTGCTCAGGGTCTGGTAGATGCATCCTCCATTCTGACTGTAACTAGGTGTGTGAGTGAGGGTTAATATCCTACTTTACAATGAAGAGAAACTGGGGGAAAATAAAAAAGAAGCATCAGGAAGCTCACTAGGATATACAACCACTCCAGTTTTCCAGGTAGCACAGCTGAACAAGAGTCACTTAGATCTGGGCAAAACAACAGCAATCGAGGTAGGGCTGGAGAAATCCAGATGTGCAAAGGTCTTCAATGAGGTGGGAACTGTGAATGGTGGATTCTTCTATCCAAGGATCCATTTCTCATTTCTCAGAGATTAAAATCTGAGCCCTGTGGGTTTAGGTGGGTTTTGTTCTTCTGAAACCTGTCATTTTGGTGAACACTGGAACCCTTGTGTTCCATCTATTCATCAGTAGGTTTAAAGATTAATTCTCAGCAGAGACTTTCTAAGACTTCCTCAGTACATTGATTTCTTTATCTACAGATGTATTGCAGGTAGCAGCTCACAGCAGAAGTCAGTTTGGGCAATGCTTTTATGTACAGCACACAATGCAAAGCACAGTGACTGTTGGATGGTTCATTTTGCAGTGTTGTAGGTGTTCCAGACAGGCAGTGAGATAGAGGACCTGAGAAAAGTCAAGTGCTCAATGAGACTGGAAAGTTTTATCTTTTAATTTGTCCAGAGGCATTATTCCACGATGGGATTTACATGGGTAAATCCCTCCTGAGGAAAGATTGAGAAACGTCTCTGCTTTCTGTTGTGGTGATTTGAATTAGCAACCAAGCGAGAATTAAATAATGGGAAAAGCTCCAGATGCCTCAGCTACATGTGGAGAACTTCCTGTGGTCGCTTCAGGAGCCTGCTTGATTTCATTGACGTAAGTAAGCAGAGTAGATGAAGCCTTGGTAACTCCCTGAGATGGATGAGACGCGTCAGGGCACAGGCAGATAGAATTTTTTGTCATCCTAGAGCCTAATTTGAAGCTTGTGGTTACCTCAGGAGACTGATATTTCCTGAAGTCTGTACCACAGCTCGCTGGTGTTGCAGGAGCGATTGATGTTGTGAGCCCTGGCCTGGGGAGCCAGCAGCCACACTGTGCCAGGCTCGGAGCTGGCTCTGCTCCCTTCCTGCCTGAGCACAGCCAGGGCACACTCTCTGTGATTTGTTCTGCTCCTGGCACGTTTTCCAGGTGTTCAGCCCTGAGAAGAAACACAGAAAGTCAGGCTGAGCTCCCGCTGCGCGAAGGGGGCAGCTCCCCCTGCCCAGGGCTCCGAGTAGGAGCTGTGGTAGCAAACAGCCCTGCACTGAGCTGAGGCTCTGCAGACAGGAGCTGGAAGGGCTCAGCAGAAGCTTGATTAAGCTGACCTATAAATCCAGCTGGTTTCCTGTTGCCTGTGTCCCGTTGGCAGCGCTGAGGAAATGTTACGGGCGCACCTGGTCCATTCCGCAGAGCCGCAGGTGTCTCCCCTCATGTGCTCCCATCCCCTTTGGCAGCACTCGCTGCTGAGCAGTTTATTAGCTCGCTTTTCACCTGTAAAAACTCCTGGAAAATGCCAGCCTGGCATTTCAGGGCCTCACCAGAAGCAGGCTGTGCTGGTGTGAGCGCTCTGCAATGCTGTCAGCCCTGTCTGCAGCTGCAGCGGTGGCTGCCGGGGTTGTGTCTGTGCTGTGCAGATTCACAGGCGCTCTGAGGAGCTGTCATTTTGCTTGCAGAATGGTACTAATTTAAAAATAGGAAGTCTGCTAAAGTATTAATGATACCAGATGTGGCTGTTGCATTTTTTTCTTTACATGTCATGTACAATAGTGATGGATTTTATTTTCCCAACCACGGCACTGAGATGGGGAGAGAATTGTGAAGGAATCAAGATTTTTTTCCTTTGCTGTATTGTCCTAAGCTGGATTTCTTTGGGCAGAGAGGGTGAGGTTTTTGTTTTGAAAGGGCATCACAGTTCTGTACCACCACATTGCACCTCATGTTCCCCACATTGCTAAAACAACCGAGCCACGGGCATGGAGAACCACAGGATAACAGAATAGTTTCTGTCGAAAGAGACCCGCAAGATGATCCTTTTCCACCTCTTGCTATGAGCAGGGATACCTTCCACTGTCCCAGGGTGCTCCAAGCCCCATTCAGCCCAGCCTTGGACATTCCCAGGGCAGTCACAGCTTCTCTGGGCACCCTGTGCCAGGGCTTCAGCCCCCTCACGGGGAAGGATTTCTCCCTAACTCTGACCTAAACCCACTCTCTGTCAGTGTGAAGCCATTCCCCCTTGTCCTGTCACTCAGGCCCTTGTAAAAATTTCCTTCATCTTTCCTGTGGGCTTCTTCAGGTCCTGGAAGGCTTCTCCAGGCTGAGCAATGAGTTCTAGCCATGTCCAGTGTCCCGTGCACACATCATGTTCCTGTGGTCCCTTGTGCTTCCCTCCTGTGGCTGAGCACTCTCCACAGCCTTGGTTTTGCTGTTGGCCCCTTGGCCAGCTGACTCCTAGGCTGAGCTTTAGCTCCCTTTCCCATACTAGGATTACTGATTTGCACAGAATTTCTCATAACTGGATGGTTTTAGGTCTCTATCAAGTGTAACTGGAAAGCAACAAGGGGGTTGGTAGTTACTAGAGCTGGGTGTGCTGAGAGCCTGTTAGCATAAAACTTGTTTATACACAAAAGCAGGCAAAAAATGAAAATAGAATTACTCACCTATGTAGTGTGATTTGTGCCATACAGATAGAGGACAACAAAGGCACCATCTTGCACTTTATCCTTGAAGGACTGGTGAAAAAATCACCTTTTTGGGTTAATAGTATTTCACAGAGGCCTTGTAGGCTGCCTGAGTGACTACACAAGGCACAAGACTGTGGCTAATCAAGCTTTTTGTCCACTTATGCTCCTGTGTGGCACCTACCAGTTGTCAGTGTGGTGTAATACTATCTATACAAGAAAATCAGATAAAGTAGAATTGACAGGGAAAATCTAGTGGTATCCATAGCTTTTACATCCAAAGAGTGGGAACCCCTCCAGAATGTGTCTGCTGCAGGTATGACTGAGTCCCTGATTTTCTCCAAGATCACAGAGCAGTTCTGAGGTGTAGCAAGGTGTGTTCAACTTCATCTGCTGAGGAATCACTTGGGCTGCACGTGGGGGCAATTTATAACTCCCATGGCAAACGTCAGGAGTGAACTTGGAGCCTTTGTTCCTGCAGAGCAGGGATGGCAGAAGCTGTCCCATTTTCTCAGCAGATAGACTCCCTTCAACTTTTATGGATGGAATTGGGACCCCAATGGAGTAAAAGAGACCAGATTTGTTCTACAGACCCTGGCACGAGGGGAACCTGAACCCCTGGGGCTCCCAGAGCCCAGGCTGGAAGCAGAGTGAAGCAGACAGAGTTAGCAGGGGGGGAAAGGGCTTGGAGGGGTCAATCCTGAGCCTGTCCATGGGCAGGGAGGGAGAACCCAGTGTGGGTGCAGGCACTCACACATCCCTGCAGCCTGTGGGGCTGGGTTATTCCAAAACACTCTTCCTTAGGCTTAATTGAGATTTCTTGGAGTCCTGCTCTTGCACATATAAAGGCTCATTACCAGGAAATCAGAGTTTACAGTGTTTATCTTGTGAGTTATGAAAATACCAGATAATAAGACTAATGACTCAACACAGCATTTTCCAAATTGTGAAGTAATCTTCGGGTTTTCCAAGATTATTATTATTATTATATTAGTTGCACTTTTTAGTCTGTCAGAAAGGGAATAAATACAAGGCCTGTATTTTCCATTAACATTCGGAGAACATCTGTTGCGTATTGTAAATAACATACTTATAAAGCAAACTGATAATAACTACTCAGACTATTTTCCTGTTCTGGCTATAGCATTCTGCACCATACAATATGTTATATACTACAGTCTTTATCTGGCCCAGAATAAAAAGGAATTATTCTAAAAGTACCAGTTAGTTACATGTAAAATAACCCAAATAGTTTGCAAAAGCTCTAACACTAAAAACATACATTCAGTTTATGTTAATGAAGAACAATAATAGCAGAGCAGAGTGGAGGGATATAAACTGGCACAGCTCTGCATTTGGAAGAGTACACAACTCTGATTTTGGGGGGCTTAAAGCATTTAAGCAGGAAGGGATGAAAATGTTTAAAATCACATTTCCCCTGGATCTCTCTCTCAAATGATATACCAGCCCTACAATAATTATTTCAGAATGTCAATCAGACTAATAAGAAAATAGTCTCATATGGTTCTTTTAAATTCCACCTCTAAAATGATGCACTTTGTCATCCTGAAATTTCTAGCTCAGTTTTATAAGATTGAAGGTGTAGATTAGATTTTTTTCTGTGCTTCCTGGGAGTCCACAATAACTTAGAACTCCTTTGAAGCTGAACTTGTGCTAACATGACCTTCTTTAACTGCTAAAATAAAGATGTTCTCATTGCAGTGCTACAAGTAGCAGTGTGAATGCAGAACAACTTCACAATTTTCACAATTATGTCAATCTGAAATTGTCATAATTATCACAGGAATGAGGCCCATGCTATTGAAGTTTCCAGCAAGGCAGAGTGTGTGCTGAGTGCACAATGGAAGGAGCTGTTTCCTGGAGCCAGGAATCAATAGCCTTTTGACTGATCAGTGGGTGCATCCTGTAAGTGGGAGCTGCTCTCACAACCCTCTCCTCCCCTCTGAAGCCACCCCAGACAGTCAGAGTTGTGTCTGCACACGCAGGAGTGCAACCATCCTCTTCCCTTCCCAGTGAGGAGGAGGAAGAGTGGGGATGAAAGGATAACTTTATCTTTTCTAATTGCATAACAAAGTCACCTGAGTTTCTGGGTGGGCCCCTCTTCCTTTACATATTTAATTTGCTTTAGTTCTGCTGCACCCTTCCTGCATGCAATGATTTCTCTTTTTGGCTTGCACTGCCCTGGTGGTGTTTGCTGGTATGGAAAGGCCTGAACTTTGCTTTATTCCACCTTGACATATCCTTAGTCAAGAGAAGCAGGAGGGAGGAGAGTGGCAGTTGGCTGGGAAGGCTTTGTCTGGAAAGCAGCAGCATGGGGAATGCCATCTGTTCCAGCTACCCACGGTATTATCTGCAGCAGAACCCCAGCAGCCACAATGCCTCCACACCCACTCCCATCTCAGAGCTGTGTGGGGAGGGAGGAGTGCAGGGACCAGACACTTCCACAAGTCAATGTTCTTAAATAATGCATTGAACACTATTGTATGTACCTAATATACACCTGGAGGTCTCACCTTGTCTAACCTCAGGAGTTCCAGACTCAGGTAGCCTCAGTTAGCTCTGGCTTGATGGACCATGGCTGAATTTCCAGCTGCTCTGAATTCCTTACACCATAATAGTTAATGTCACCAACACCTACCTTGGCATGACAAAATAAAACAATAACTAGTGTGAGCATTTGATTCTCTCTTCCCTCTTTTATGTACAGTGATTTCAGACAAGTAGAAGATAGATCAAACTCTGAAAACGTCTTTCCGGGTACTTCCATGATCTTCTTTAAACTAAAACCAAGAAAAGCCCTAGCTCTGTGTACACAGATAAATCATTTCTCCAAATCCATATCTACACAGTGCTTGCTGCAGTCTTTCATTTGTTAATAATTCGCATTTGGTGTCTACCTCCTATAAATGTGCCCAGTCCCTGTCATCCTTTCATTTCCCATTTAATCTTGTTACAGGCAGTAAAATTACAAGAGTCTTGGGTTTGTCTTCTTGCTTTTTTGTGAGGAAGAGTTTGTATCACCATGTGGACAGTCAGGAGTTGTGGTGTTGGTGTGTTTGCAGGCTCTAGGGGGGTTTGCAAGATTTTGTTTTTGTTTTTGGTTTTTTTTTTAATTGTGCATACCTTAAATCTATTTGGAAGGTGTAAAACTCCTAGTAATTTAAAGATACCCCTGGTGGTTTGCTGTTCTTCATTATGATATAGAGCTCTCTTGGAGGATAAGTGTGGGATTTCAGGGTTGGGGAAATCACAGGCTGAGCACTGGTGCTGGGAGAAGGAACAGTTGTGTTCCTTGGCTGAGCAAACCCCAGCCCATACCTGCAGAGATGCTTCAGTGCAATGGAACTGGGACTGGGGTTTTGGGGAAAGCACCTGTGCATGGGCTCCAGGAGCTGCTGAAATCTGTGGATGTTGCTGCATAAATTCATCAGGGCCAGGGAGATGCATGTTTGTTAAAAGCAAACGTGAAAATCTAAAGCAGTCTCTTAATGAGATCTCAATTTAGCCACATCATTGTGAGATCATTTTTAGTTGGTGTAGAGTCACTGGAGCCATTTCCTCTCTGTGCTGTCTGGAAGGAGTTAACGTGCTTCTGTGCTGGGCTGCTGAGAGTAGCTCTCTGGGGTTTTGCTTAAGGCTCTTTTGCCCACCTGCCTAAAACTGCAGTGATGAGTGAGCAGGGTTAATACCTGTTTTTTAAAAATGTGTCTTTTTTTCCAGCGCGTAGAAATTATAAACCTGCTCAGCCAACGTGAATACATTTAATTTAAAAAAATATGTTGAAAGTGGCATTGTATGCCATAAAAATATACATCATGTGCCAAGACAAGCAATTGATGCTCTCCTATAAAATACAGTAAACACCTCCTCCCTGCCCTTCCTTTGGCTGTCGATCAGATTTCAGAATCAGGAAATTTTACAGTATTACTGGTTAGAAGGGCTCCCCACTGGGAGCAGATGCCATCTCTGTCTTCATAGACTCAGAGAAAGTCCTGACATGTTTCATGGCGTTCATACGTGGAAGTCTGTGAAATGGAAAGGAAAACAGCTTTTTCTGTCAACCTGTCACTGATATAAGCTCTTACATTTCATCAGAATGACTAAACTTTAAAGCTGTTTCTTCAGTGCTGAGTATATTTGAGAACTCCCAAGTGTGATCAGATTTATAGAGTCCCAGTGTATGATAGAAGACCAAAGCATTTTGTGGCATGATATTAAAAATTCATTCAGATACTCGATAAAGCGTGGATGACAAAAGTCTGAAATGGAATAAGGTAGAGTGAATTTCTCCATGGTTTATTGACCTTGATTCCTCTACACAAAATAAATAGACAGAATGGACTAAAATCTCTTCTTTATGAAGGCAAAATCCTGGCAGGCAAAGACAGGCTCATAAAAATGCTCTCTGTGGCACACACCTTGGCAATGCAGGAAGTTGTGGGTGATGGGGATTTATTGCTGGTGCCGCAGTGTTTGTCTGTATTTCAGGGAAGGAGAAAGCAGGGGCTGCTTTATGAGGTTACTGATGTTATGCTGTGGAGAACAGAGAGAGAAAACACACTTACCCTCACCACTCTGTGTTCTTTCCCTGAAGGTATCATAAGGTAAAACACTTCCCTTTGCATATCCATTTTTATTTGTTTGGAAAAGGAAGAGAAAAGGCAAATCTCACGGAATGAGGAGTTTGACATCTCTCCCTGCTGCAAAAGGCTGGGGCTCCATACTGCTCTGAGAGGTTTTCCTGCCTTGCTGCACTCGGAGAGCAGAATGCCTCATTGGTTTCAGATATTAAACTTTTGTGCAGAAAGCCCAGTTGGAGCTGGTGTGACAAATGGATTTTACCTGCTGCTGAAAAACACAGCCCCCACCTCTCCAGGCCTCCCGTCCTGCCTAACCTGGCCCCCAAGAGCACTGGAACAGAAAGCTGCCCTTAGGCACCATCTGTTTCTGCCAGCTCCCACTTCGGGCCCTGCCTTTACATCTGTTAAGTGGAGGCAGCTTACTTGATGAGTTGTTTTGAAGAAATATCTGGTCTCCCCACCATGTTCATTAACCATTGCAGATCTGTTAAAGACAGGCTCTGTGATGCAATTTAGCCGTAGTTAACTGAATTCATGGAAGTCACAGTCATGGATTATTTTTGCATCCCGCAGGGATAGAGAGCAGAAGTGTTTTAGCAACACTGTTTTCTCTTCCCTTTGAAAATAAAATTCTTTCCTGTTTGCCTTGAGAAACCCCGTTTTAAAGAGTGATGAAATCTGAAGGGGATTTAAAGTGACTCAAGGATGACTGCTAATTTGTTACTCCTCCTTGTAAAACACAACCAAGCTGCATCCATAGGACATGCTAAAACAATTATATTAATCATGTTTCCCTCCCAATAAAGAAAAGCAACTGTTTATTCCTAGCACCTCCTTAAGTACTCCGAAGCTACTGATTTGTTAAGCTGGCATTCTTCTCACGGGCAGACCCAGCTTTCTGGAGCCACTGGAATTTTTTCATGGCCAGTGATCAAGGACTAAAAGAAACAAAACAAAAATCCACTTAAAATACTTCAGAAAAATGGATTCAGTATGTTTGTGTTTGGATTTGTTTGAGTCAGAAAACAGTTTAATGGGCATTCAGGGAAAGCAGGCACCATCCAGTTTGTGTAGAAGGGAGCACAACACAAATAGAGAGGAAAGATGAAGTGCAGGGGAAGGGAACAAAGTCTTGTTTTACAGATGAAGGATCCAGCACACAAAGGGACGAAGGGGGATTTGCCCAAAGTTTCTGAAGTGTTTTAGCCAAGAATTAAATCCATGGTTTTAATAATCTCATGGCCTTGAGCCATAAGTGTGGTTCTGTCAGTTCTGTGCTGGCTGGACACACTGCTCAGCGACTTCTCCACGTGTAAAGAGTCACTTGAGAAGCAAAATCTGGCCATAATACAAATGGAATTTTCTTTTATTGTATATCTTACATTTTCATCTGAAATGATGCCCTGAAGCTACAATTATGCTTTATAATAAATGCTATACAGAGCTGTCCCTGTTGGGTTTAAGGATGAGGCTAATTTCTATATTAGTTAAAAGCTGGCACCTCCAAATCTGAGTCAGATGTAGTAAAATAAATAGGAGAAAAAAACTTATCAAAGCTTGATTTCCCATAGAGAGTTAATTGAAACCTTTGATTGATGCTTTTTTCTCTTGGAGTTGTTCTAACATTTCTCTTGTGTGCGTTCCTGGGTGGGAGCGAGGTGTGATCACACGCTGCAGCCTTTCCTTCAGACTCATCGGGGCTCTGCACCAACTGGCCGCCTTTTGCAGAAAACTCACATGAGCTTAATTAGCTTGAAATCTCTTGTCAAATGTGGGTGAAATTGGCCAATGAGTTCAAAAATTCTGAGGAGGTTGAACAGAGAGGGAAACTCGGGGACTGGTGGCACAAGCTGTGTTTTTGGGGGGAGCGTGAGCGAGGGAGGCTCTGCGAGGGTTTTGTGTGTGGTGTAATGATGCCAACAGACAGAGATGAGATATCACAAAACTCAACTTGACATGTTGACTCAAAAGATGACACTTACACTGTTTATTCCAATTGCCTAAGCAGAGAAAAATAAAAAGCTGGGTTCTGCTTCCTTTACCCACACAAGTACTTGCATTGCTCTGCTATAGTTGGTAATTGCTCTTTAGCATTTCACTCCCTTCTTAGGCAGGTACTCTCGTAGTGAGAAAAGGTAACAAGTACTGTCAGAGTTAAAATTATTTGTAATATATATGTGTGATACGTGGAAGGACACTGTCCTACACTCTCCTGGCTTTCTAAGCATAGAGCTCTGGTGTCATCAGGAATATTCTGCAATTTCCTTGTCTAAACACGCCACTTGGCAAACACATGACATGCATAAGAATTAGCAATTCTCACAATCTAAAGAGAATTATCTGTTTGTCTCTAGGCGATTCACAAAAATATGCCCATAGCAATTTCAGGCATTATAAATCCATCCAGGTTGGTTCTGACCATGTTGCAGAAGTAATTTCGACTGGCACATCAGATGAAAGAACAGATTTGAAAACAGTAGCGTGCATGGCCCTGAAGGTTTTATCTTGGCTAATATTCCAGGCACCTTATGGCACTACTTTGGGTTTCTGTGAAGACTCCAAATAAAGTGTCTGTAGCCTGATGAAAGATTTAACACATTTTTTTCCTGAACAAGCTTTGTAAATGTTACGCTAAAGATAAAGAATGTACTCGCTGATGGGAAGCAGCTTATTTTTCAGAGTACTCTTCACTAAAAGCACCCTTTACACTCAGTGCTTCTGCATTTCCAATGTATTTCCTCCACTCTGTGCAGCAGTGGAGGTTCTGTAACAATGACACTGGAGGGTGCAAATCTGGGATTTCATTTCCACTTTTAAATAATGCCCATGGAAATTCTGTCATTTACCTTTTAGCAAGGTACCTTTGTGGCTCCTGAGAGAAACAGCCAGAACAAATACACCCACTGAGAGGACTGCATGAGGGTCAGTCAGAGAAATAAGAGTATTATGTTTAGCAACACAAGCTCTATTAGGTGTGACCTGAATGATGAGGGTGAGAGCAGAGACTCTTGCAGGAGGTGGCTTTAGGTGGCCTCAGGAAATCACAGTTTGCTCTTCATGTGAAAAATAAGATGCCTGTCTGCTGCCTTCATTTGTGTTTTGCCTCCTTTTCCATTAGTTTCTACAGAATTCGAGGGCTGGGTTTAGGCACCTCCTTTGGGTGTCTCAAGGAGGAGCACATTGAAGGCTTTGTTTTAGCAGCAGCAGTCTGCTCAGGTTCCCTGCAGGCCAGGGACAGAGATCATCTCCTCTAGGTGGTGGTGCTTTGAGAACAGCTCCTTCTCAGTCCCCAAATACTTTAGGATCATTTTCTCCTTCCAAGGCAAGTGTAGGGTGAGAGAAGGGAGACAGACAAATACCTGGGGACAAAGAAGAGCTCTTTGCTGCTTCTGCTTTGGGGCTGGTAAATGTTCCCTGTATCCCCTCCTCCTCCTCAGGTGCTTGGCTGACCTTTTGCTGAAAGGATCTGCTGCTGTGAGGCCTCTGAGGGCTCACGTGCCTCGGGAGGCTGTGTAATTTTCCAGCTGAATAGGGTCCTAAATGCTATAGGGCTCTCACTCACAATTCCTGGCCATTTGTTCCTGTAGGTTACAAATCACAGTGCAGAGCCACGAGCGCTGTGCCTGGGCAGGCACTGAGCACACCCAGGCTGGGGGCTCAGCTAAGGCCAGCATGTTTGGCTGGAAATTCTGCTTCAGCTCAATATTAAAAGTATCATCTGCCAATTTATTCAGATATTTCAATTGGAGAGAACTTACATAGGTACATGGATAGGAATTTCACTTCGAAAGTGAAGAAATAAAGCCTGAAAAGGTTGTAACGTGCTTGGTTCTCAAAAACAAAAATAGTCTTGCACATCCTGGCCTGCCAGTTTTTTCCCCCAACACTTCAGAGAGCAGTGGCCTTGCATGATCACAGCTGTTCCAAATACTCAGAATTAAAAGAGTTTTATTTTCACAAATGTAACAAAGACAGAGGGGGTGGTTTCGAGGACAAGGGGGAAGATGGACTGCATGCTTCAGATCTGAAATATAATCAAAATATTCCTTAAATTTTGTGACTGAGAGCTAAACTACAGCTATTCCTTATTCTGGTGATTTTAATGAGATGTTCTGTCAGTGCCCAAATTACAGGTTTGCCCCCCTGCTCTTTGTACCATAAATAATGAAGAGCAGTGTGCACTATTAGAGAGGCCTAAGCCACATTTGTGAGACCTTAAAGACCTGTCAGGAAGGGATAATTCCCTGACTTTTTCTGTGTTTTCATGGCAACTGGCAGCTCCTGCAGCTGGAAAACCAGCTCTGCTGTGTGTTGCAGTGGGTCTGAAGCTGGAGCTGTTGGGGCTGTTGCCCTGTTTGTGGTTGCCCTGTGTGGCCTTACTTTAAAAGGGCTTGGGAGCACTGGAGACACAAATACAAACATACTTATGCCTTACTTTAAAGGCAAAAATAAAATTAAATGGGCTGAAGGAAAACTGTGTCTCATTTATGTACAATAATAATATTTTTGGTGTCGTGTTCATATTAAAAATGCTAAAAAAGGATTAGATCATTTAAATTTAAAGCTCTTGAGTTAAACAAGAACAAAAATGGTCTATTAAGCCAATTTAAATAAATTAATTGACCCTGTTTATCTTCACCCATATCAGCCAGATTTTAATTTCTATTTTTTCCCAGCCTAATAACTTGGATATTAAGTTTTATGTTAGAACACATGTACAACTTTGCTTTTTTAGTTTCAGATTCAATCTGTGCATTACAGCTGTGTGAGAGGACGCCACAGCCTCCCTCTGTGGTATTTGCCAGCCCTTATCGTTATTGCTGGGGCTCTAAAATGATCAGCTTTAAGTTCCATTATATGACAGTCATGAAAACATTACATTGGATGGGAATGTAATTGCAGGAGGAAAAAGAGACCAGCCAAGCCTGCCTCCTGTGAGGGGCTGTAAAAGCAGGTTCCACTCTGGGCAGGTGCTCCAGCCGCGTGTGGCCGTGGTGTGGGAAATGCACAAAATCCCAAATCCACCTGCACACCCCGATCAGGGAGCCCTGCAGGGATTTCAGGAAGCTGGTATGAGGATTGTGGGTGCTTGATGCCCCACTCAGGTCCCTGCTGCTCTGTGCCTTGGGGGTGGGAGTGTAGGAAAAGCCAGGAGCCCTCCCTGTGAGGGACCTCGCCAGGCTGGGGTCACTGACCCGCTCCAGTGCTCAGCTCTGGGGCTGCAGGGGTGGGCAGGCTGGGGACATGTTTTAGGGCTTTTAACTCAATGGCAGCCATTGGGGCTGCTGGGCACTGTGGGAACAATCAGCCTGGTCAGGAATGTGGATCTGCAGAGCATCAAACCCTTTCCTCTTGCAAACCCAACCCACGAGTCCAGTTCTGCCGCAGGCCATGAAAATAGGTTCCTGTTCTGTCAAGATCCAGTGTAGGGATGTTATTTGCATTTTATAAAAGAGAGATTTAAGGGAGAATTTTACAGATTTCTAAATATCAGTGGTGTTGGGTTTGTTTGTTTATTTTAGGAGGGGTTTGCAGGTGGTAGATGCTGCAGGTTTTGTTTAGCCTGCATGGTGTGACATTTGAGAGCCTGGCTCTTTCTGCTTTTGGTTCAAGTTGCTGGCTCTGGGTGCTTCCCTGTATTGATTTTGAAAAAGAAAAAAAAAAAAAGAAACCAAGTTATTTCAAACATGGCTGGGGAAAGGGCTTGAAAATTCATCTTTTTGACACTCATTCATTGTGCTGATTTTAGGATCTGCATGTGCGTATTCAGTCAGAGGAACAAAGGGGATCCTCGCTGCTGTCTCTGTCCCTCTCCAGGCAGGATTTACAGCCTTGTCTGGCCTGAGAGTCACCAGTGACTCAGGGTGCTTTGACCTTCTGTGAATGAGAAATGAGCAGGGACTTCTCCAGCTCCCTGGGCTGTGACCGAAGCGGGGCTCGCGCCAAACCCTCCCGAGAGGAGCTGGGGGCTGTGCAAGCCCCAGTTATTTTGGGCTGCTATTCACTGCAGCCTTACAGCTGACAAGAAAGGCGTTTTGACAACCGGCTCCGTTCCCAACCCCATGAGCTGCAGAAAAGCTCTGGCTTCCTCCACCCACGCATGCAAAATTGTTTTTGAGCCCACAAGGTAAACTAAAGATATAGTTAAAAGTACCAAGTGGCTGGAATACCCAGGGATGTGAGAATGAGCAGAGCTCACACAGTGATGATTTGAAACAAGCCTTGTGGCTTTTTA